>PVJL010001730.1:46256-238823 GCA_004026885.1 Lyroderma lyra | reverse complement strand
GGCATACAATTCTACAGTGCATTGTCAACTTGATGTATAATAAGTTCACCACCTAATGTGACTTCTCTTTCCATCACCTTATATTTAGCTTCCCCCCTCCTCTCCCACCCCCTCCCCTTTCTCCCCTCCCTGACCCACTCATCCCCAAATTAAGTTGGGTTCTTATTACTCCTCTTTAAGTCCTTCCTCCAGAAGCATCTTTAACTACTTTTGTTAGCTTTTCCTCCATTATCTTGAAAGCTAGGTTAACTGCTAGTACAATTCTAGGATCAAGAAATCAATAAAGCTATGTACTTCAGACAAGTCTAAATTTATAGAAGTAGAATTTATCTATAATTTGAGCTGAGGATTAAAATGAATATTTCAACATAACACCAACTGCTGGCTCTTTCAAGAACATTTGTATTAGACCTGTGTGAAAAAAAAATATATATGGAATTTTAACGATCTTTTGACCAAATCTGACTACCTGCGATGATGTTAACTCCAAAAACAAGTGTTAGAGACAATATGCCTACAGAAAATACTACACACTAGAGGGACACTCATCCATTACTATTTACTAAGGTAAGTTGTAAATGACTACACCATTAACTAAAGACCTTAAGCAATAAATCCTTGTTTAAAATTACTGTTTTGTAGATTAACTTTCAGCTGGTTAAGAACAGAGAAGGGATAGTATCAAGAAACTTACTGAGTACACAGAATACCTTTGGGAGTAGCCATCATGTATTTTGCAGAACAAAGAATTAAGATATTAACCAGCTAAACTATCAATCCCCTTAGAGCTTTTAATAAAATTACCATATTCTGTCCAGACCTAAAAAAGTTATCTTATAAGCACTCAAAAGGATATAAAGTAGTCTTTAAAAAGAGCTAAAATGGGATTGCAAAATGGTGCAACTGCTATGGAAAACAGTATAAAGGTTCCTCAAAAAATTAAAAATAGAACTACCATGTGATCCAGCAATACCATTTCTGGGTATATATTCAAAAGAATTGGAAAGCAAGGTTTTGAAGAGATATTTGCCCACTAGTGTTCATAACACTAGTTACAAGAGCCAAGAGGTAGAGGCAACCCAAATGTCCATCGAGGGATAAAAGGATACACACAATGTGTATCCAGCCATGTAAAATGAAAGACAGAGGCATTTACACCTGGATTTTTTCCAGACAGCCCTTGTATATCTGAATGATAGAATACTCTTCAGCCTTAAAAAGGAAGGAAATTCTGATGCATGCTACAATGAATGAACCTTAAGGACATTATGCTAAGTGAAATAAGCCAGTCACAAAAATACAAATGCCGCATGATTCCACTTATATGAGGTTATCTAGCATAGTCATATTCATAGAAACAGAAGGTAGAATGGTGGTTACCAGGGACTGGTGAGAGAAGGGAAAAGGGGAGTTGTTTATTAATGGGTACAGTTTCAGAAATGCAAGATGAAAAAGTTCTGGAGATATGCTTTACAAAAATGTGAATATACTTAATACTATTGAACTGTACAATTAAAAGTTATTACGGGGAGTTCCCTTGTGGTGCAGTGGCTAAGGCTTCGGTGCTGTCAACCCAGCAGCCTGGGTTCAATTCACAGCCCGGGAACTACCCACATAATGTTATGATGGTAAGTTTTGTTGTGTGATTCTCCACCACGTTCTTTTTTAAAAAGCTGATTTGTTGCCCCTCATGATACATATTACATTGATTACAGATGTAGGTCTGGATTCTAAAAATACCATGTCCTTTCCAGTCTAAATGTTCACACATATAACTTACATTTATGTAGTTCTCTGTGGTCAATCAGAACCCAACAGCTAACCAAGACTTTTGAATACCAATAAAAGTTATAGTGTTCTTTAGTCTTAAACACCAGTGGGAATATGTAAATAATTCTTGATTAAACAAAGACTATTTATTTATTCAATGTATGCCTTTTTAAGTCCCCTGCTATTACTTCTTTATTCCATTTCTTTTTTTCTGGCCATTTCTCTAATTATTATGGTTTCAATTCAAGAACAAGCCTAATGGGAAAAAATTCTAATTGGTCTGATATATCATCAAAAGAAGTTACCTGATTTGGCCAAAATCTGAACTGAGGACATCACTTATCTGTTTTCTTCTTTCCTCTCAGCATGAGAAAGGCCTTCACAGTTCTCCCCTTTTACTTACAGGCAAATGTAATTGTGATCCTGGCATACTGCTAAAAGGAGATGGGCATATAAGAACTCCTGGGCAGGCAAATAAAGAACGTGCTTTGATTCTACCATTCAGGTTTAGAAGTATGCAAATAAGGCTGGTGAGGTCAAATGAGGTGTAAAAGTATGTATGTCATTTTGTAGCCTTTTTAACATAATTTTAAGAATTAGGAGCTAAATGAATGGCTCCAATTTAGTCTCTAGTTTTATTAAGGAAAAAAATTAATCCTATCCCATTAACTCCAGAACTAAGAAAGTTTTAACTAAAAGGATACATATATTTAGATTTAGGTCCACATCAAAGATGCAGCTGTTACATCAATGTTCAGGAAATTACATGCATACCGTAAAAAAGTTTTAAATTTTATGTGCCTCAGCTTCCGAGTTCTTTAATGCTTCTCTTTTTGTCAGCCTGGATTTAAATCAGACTTCAAAGCCCATGCTCTCAATTACTTTATTCTTCATGTTGTTCCTTAAGATACAGAATCAATGTAATCCCTATCTTCTCACATTGGCTCACAACTAAAGCATGTAGTGTAATATAATTTGTATTTAATGGCTATTTAACAAGCAACTCACAGCTTAACTAGTGAGGGATCTTGGGGTCTTGGCTTCCTAAAGATTACCACCAAGGCAGGCAGTTCAAAAAATGGCTTACAGGTGGCATTTTAGTTTCCTCAGCAACTCATTTTTCCTGAATTGAAATCTATAAAATAATTATGCTTTCTGTGGCAGAACAAGGTCATTCTAACCCCCACCTCCTCCCTTTAGCTGGAAATCAGGCAAACTGTTTTTACAGTCTTATAAGAGAACTACTGATGCATCTGTAAAGTAATCTGGTGAGATCAATCAAATCATAGCCTTATGAACTTTTTTCAGTTAACTCTATAAAATAACTCCTTACCTTTCCAAGATCCTTTTTTGAAAACAAATAATCTTTTGCCTGTTTACCCATCACTTTCAGGGCAAGATTTTCTATTTTCAGATATTCAGCTGAATATTTACCACCCCAGGAGTTATCAACAGTAGTTGTTATAGGAAAATTACTAAAGGAGTAGACTCAAGATGTGTTTTAAATGGGATACAGAAAGACTAAATTAACAGCAAGAGTTATTTCTCAGAATAAGAGAGACTTCACTGGACAGTTTGAGCTGTTTATATTATCAGCAAGTGCTTTTTGAGCTGGTATTATTGGCTCACTTCCAGAGTACAGGGGAAATCTAATGATTGTCATAGAAGACATTTCCTGACATAAACTTAAGCTTTTTCTGACATTAATAAGACTCCAACTTTTTCAGGCACATACTGCATAAAGAATTTAAAGCTGTTTTATTTAGTCACTTTCATACTGAGTAGCTACTATGAAGAGAAGCATTATCCAATACAGAAATATACATAAATTCACAGACTTAGCACTGAAGAAGTTTTCAACCTGGAACGAACTGTACCAAGTAGTATGAGCCTCAAACATACCTGCGGGTTCCACAACTGATTACTGATTTCCACACTGCACATACGAAGTTTAGTTTTTCTCAATACCAAACTCTTATTAGAAACCTAGTTATTACTCGGGGAAACACCACTTCTTCCTCATATTTACAGATCTTTTTCCACTAGATCCTTAGGCACTTTCACATATCCCTTTAAAAGAGACAGAGTTTTTGGTCTATGTAGTGATTTGTTTGGCAGGGTCTGTTTTTCAACTGACCTCTGGCAGGATTTTCCTAGAGATCAGAGGAGTCAATCTAACCCTTATAAAATAAACTCAGATCCAGAAAAGGGCCTCTGGTAATTACCAGTAAGTGTTCAACTAACGAAAGCATTTGTGGGCGGGTCACTTATCCTGGGTCACTTCATGTAACATTATTCATCCCAGGAGCAGTAAGGCGAGAGAGTCTGCACCCCATTCCCTAATCTTGACTTATTAAATAAGTCCGGCAGGAAAGGACAAGCAAAACAGCCCCGTGAGTCCGCGGGGGTCACCACAAGGCAGGGCCAAACGCCAGCCTCGGGGATTCTTCGCAGTCAGAGATGGAGGCGGAGAAGCCACTACACCCCTCCTCACTGTCCGCCCTAGAGCCAGGAAGCCAGGCACTACGTTTCGGCGTTTATTCAACGCCCCCAAGTCATGACTACTGTCACCAACGCAAGGTCTCACTGGGCCCACTCTGCCTAGCCTTTCTTCCCTTTGGGGGCGCCTGCCCGCCCTCTGGTCACCCCAAACGATGCGAACTCACAGTCGTCGCGGTGCCGGTGAAAATATCCTCCCCCTCGGTGTCACTGTCCCCAGCCTCAGGTTCTGACCCTCCGGCCGCCCCCTCGGACTCTGGCTCCAGGACAGGGAAAGGCGGAGGCAGTCTTTCCGAAGCGCTACAGCCACCACCACCCGACGCCATCTTCTTTCACCCGCGGCGGAAGCCGCAACAACAACTTTATAGAGAGATAGAGCCGCGAGCAAATAGTTACAGCGGAGCGAGGAGTGGGATAGCTGCGACCAACCCCGCGGATCGCGCAGTGCCAGGGCGCAGGGGCCGGGCCTAGGAGCTAGGGGCGGGGCAGGACGGGGCGGGGCCGCCTGGCAAAGAAGCAGAAGAGGAGGAGCCAGCGGTGCTCAGGTTGCCTGAGCCCTTTGTACTTTGGATAGCTTTAGCAAATGGGCTTCTTAAGGAGATGACATTTCAGTAAAGCAATCTGAAAACCTCTACATGCCACGTACCCATGCCAAGCACAGAGTTTCACTAAATGTTTTTAATTGAGGTCTCAACAAATTGCAGTAAAGTTTCGCCATTTATTCTTTGGACATTTAGTTAATTCATTCAAAAATACGTATTGAGCATCGAATGTATGCTGGCACCATGCTATGCATTCGAGATATAAAAATAAAGAAGCTCCTGGCCCACTAGGCGCTTGAGGGAGACAGGCATGTAAAATAACAATGAGTTCAGTGCTATAATGTGCTGTGCGAATCCAGTTAAGAGATCATCAATTCTGTTTGTTGAAGTTGAGAAGCTTCACAAAGAAGGTGAAACCTCAATGTCCGAAATGTGGTTACCAGGAAATTAGGATTATCCTCTAAATTGCTGTGGAGTAAATGAAGTGGAACAGATGGCAGGGAAATTAAACACTGAACAAAATTTTTCTGGAGCCTAAACTATTCACTGGTTGTCTGGCGAGCCTCAAGTCTAAATCAGTTAGGTAAAACTTTATCTTTAAACAAGGGTTTACAAATAAATGGGATGTTATCATGGGATAATTCTGCAAGATAATCCTGACTTTCTTCTCAATAGAGGTAAAACTTGGCATCAACTTTGACAAATAGTGTGTTTTTAACTGTAAATTCCTCAACATCAGAGGTTGGCTTTCTTACAGGTCTGTGAGCTGCTGGAGGACAGGGGGTGTGTCCTATCTTAGTATCCTTGGCGCCTATTGTCCAAGTCTGGCAAATTAAGTAACCAATAAATGTTTGAGATTTGATTGTAGGGGTAAATAAAACTAACACCATCAACATTGTTATGGCATCCATTACAGCCACGAACTTAAGGCTAGGACTTAAAGCTAGGCTGGCCAGACATACTGTTTTAAAAGGGACCGAAAACAATGGTACTGTTCTATTTCAAATGGTACGTATGGTCAGCCTACTGACACCTTCAATTTAGCCCCGTGAGACTAGGCTAAACATACATACCGTTTGAAACGGGACAGTACTGTTGTTTTCTGTCCCGTTTAAAATGGTACGTCTGGTCAGCCTTCTTAAGGCATTCTTTTTAGCATCGCGATCTCCAATAAGTCTATTGGATGCACTGGACACAGGGAAAGGTCTCTCGTTCTAAGTTGTCTTTAAAGGCGATTGGCAGAAATATTCTACCTGTACCGGGGAGTTGTGCTGGCCTGAGTTTCTATGAGACGAGAAAACCAAAAGCCCTCCCACGCCCTCATCGGCCTAACTGTCCTTTCTGGGTTCCTAAAACATCCCGTTTCATGGCAACGGAAAATCGCTTCCGGCCTAAGAAAACTGTGTAAAAGCGGCTCTCTAGTAGAAATAACAGTAGAGAATTTCCTGCACACGCTCCTACAGGGACTAGAAATCAAAATCTCCTTTCCCGTACCTCTTCACTATTCATTTTTAGCTTATCCAGGGTGCTGAGTGAAGCAATCAGAGGCGGGTAATAGACATTTACATTCTCACCCCTTACTCTCTGGCGGAAACTACACGTCCCAGTATACAGTTCCCTATCTTGCGAAGAAAATGTCACGAACGTTCCAGCACACACTGCGCCTACCATACCGCAAGGCATTTTTTTTCCTCTAGTCCTGCCGAAGCCGAGCAAAGCATGCTGGGGCTTGTGGTCCTTGAGACGCCCTTCCCTAAATCCTCCGCGCTACTCTGTTTGGACCCGCCTATTCTCGGCTCCCCTGGACCTTTAGATTGCCTTGGCCCATTTGAAGACCAGGAAGTTGATAAATCGCTAAGCCGGCTGCTAAAAGACGGTGGCTGGGGTGGGACAGACGCCAAGGATGGCGGAGCGCGAGGATGGAGTGGACGTCCGGGCTGCTCTCCTGGACGCTGAGCAGAGTCCTGTGGCTCTCGGGCCTTTCTGAGCGGGGAGCTGCCCAGCAGCCCCGGATCATGGAAGAGAAAGCGCTAGAAGTTTATGGTAATTAATTTTATCCTGGGCAGTGGTCGGCGTTACATGTGGAGGTGGTGGGTAACGAGGGCCTCACCTGAGGGCTGGGAGTAACTATTCGGGTTTTTGTCGGAGCCCCTCGGGAACGTAGAAAGCGTTTTCCCCGGGATACTAAGTTACGCGGTAATGTGGGTCTTTCTAGGACCCAGGTTCTTCCTAAACCTGGGTCAAGCCAAACCTGGAAGTCTTAAACGCTGCCTTTCCCTTATCTGCCCCACGTCCTAGTGGCAGAGCTGGTGTGTAGGGTGCTTGGTTAGGAAGCAAAGCTGCCGTGGTTGCACTACTTGAGCCTCTTTCCTACCCTTGGACTTGTGCTCCTCCTCTTGCCAGTGTTGAGGGCACTGCTGTGTGACTGCCAAGTGGGAGACTGGCCCAGGGTCACAACCACTTTTCTTCTGCTACAAAGGCCGTAGGTAGAGGTCCAAGAGAGAAGACGAGACAGACTCCTCATAGCCAGCCCTCTAACTTAGAACTCCTTAACACAGCCAAGCCTGGAGTGCAAAAAAGGAACACAAACATGTAATGCTTTCTGTTTACTATTTGGGACCATTTTCATTGTAAAGATGAGGAATGGTTACACAATTTCCTGTAAGTCGGTGCTGGTAAGGAAACAGCAAAAACTAAAGCCCATGTCTTCTGATTCCAAACGTAGTGCACTTTGCATTTGCTTCACAATTGCCTTATGACTCTCCTTTTTGGATTTAACATAGTATTGTTTTTGAAAACTAAAAATAGATCTAATGTTCAGAGATTCCTGTTGACCAAGAGTAAAAATATAACCATGAGAATACAGGTAGAATACAGGTAAGAATTATAGGCCAGAAGAAGGAAGTCAGGGATGGGAAAGACTATTGGAGCTAATGTAGTTTACCTCTCTTGCTAAAGGCAGGACTTAACCCCCAACCAGATGATCCTTGTGAGTGGAATGATCTCCAGGAAGCCGATGGACACTTTTCTGACCTGTCACACCTGTCTACAGCAGGGGTCGAAATCTTTTGGCTTCCCTGCGCCACATTGGAAGAATTTTCTTGAGCCACACATAAAATACACTAACACTAGCTGATGAGCTAAAAGAAAATAAAGAAAAAGGAAAAAAGGTCTCAAAAAACCCTCAATGTTTTTAAGAAAGTTTATGAATTTGTGTTGGACCGCATTCAAAGCTGTGCTGGGCAGCATGCAGCCCACTGGCCTCGGGTTGGACATGCTTGATCTACTGAGTGTAGTGACAGCAGGGCCCTAGTTGTTGCAGGAATCTAGGCCCAGCAGAGAGAAAGAATCACCTGAACACCAAAGATAGCAGAAGAAGGGGTTCTTTATTCGGCTGACGGAGCCGCGGCAGACAAAAGTCTAAAATGGCTGAGCTCTCTGACTCACTCTGGTCCTGTCCTTTTGTAGGACTCACAGGCTTTCAAAGGAGCAATCGTGTCGCCTTTTGATTGGTGGTCCTAATGCATTGGCGCGAATTCTTGGCGGGCTTTTACAGAAAAAAAAAATTAGTGTGAATCCGCACAAATTCCAAGGGTCCAGGAAGTTAAGTTTTCCGTGGGGGTGGAGTTATTACAGGGCGTGTCCTTGGACCTGGGCAGGAAGTTTCTGGAATGCTAGATATGGGTAGATAACTCCTTAAGTCAGGGCCTCCTCTCATTCCCCTCTTTGAGACCTCATATGATTTTCACTTTGGGGTCTCATCATGCTGCTGCAGGGGCTGATGGTGTTTCACATAGAACATGTGATGCTTTCCTTTGGTTGACAGTTGTCTCAAACCTTGAGCATATAGCTCTGACTGCTAGTGGGAGGAGACAGGGAACAATCAAACATAGCCCTACGATTGCTAGCATTCCTCCCACTAGGGTTTTAAATGCCTCCAAAAGCTAAAAACCATCCTATCCTCCCCATAAGCTCCGAGGGTTCTATCTATCCCAGGTTTGCACTGGGATGTAAGCCAACATCTAGATTTTTTTACTATGTCCTCTGAGACCTGCCCTTGGTCATCAGTTTGCAGGCAGCAATTAGTTAAACTTTCCACATATTCTTCCTTCTTGGGCCAGTAAGTAGACAGCGTTTCAGATCTGGGTTTGCTGCCGTACGAGGAGTGTCAGCACCCTGCCTGTCTCATTAGTTATGATCTCAAGCACTGCTTGTAATCTAATTATTCGGTTTAGCATGTAGATTGGGGTGTGATATCCCCATTCTTGGCCAATGTAGTCGGGAGAATATTGGATTATTCTCTCAGGGGGCCATTCATTATCCTTCCACTCCCCTACAGTAACCTCTCTTCTTATTAGCATGTTCTGCCTCTGCAAGACTTAACCAGGTATAGTTAAATGAGGAAGAGAGAGGAAAGAGTGTTACAGCATGTTTTGCCTCTGTGAGACTTTAACAAGATAAAGTGGGGAGGAGGATCAAAGAGTTTCATGAGCCTAAAGAATTTTGCAAGCCTTTTCCATTTTGAGCCTTTTGCTCCAACTCATTTAGCCCTAACATACCTGTCTTTTTAGTTCTTTATAAGGAATAGGGCACCCTTCTCATTGGCTACTTCCCTTGTGACTTTTAGTATGGCATGGTCTGCCTGGAAGAAAAAACAGGTTAAGCCTGGGGAATAGGGCGATATTGTCCTCTGATCTGGAGCAAAAGGTATTGTCATATAGCTAGATTTGTTCGAGATGGGCTGGAAGCCTTGTTGGGGTATCAGTTGTATCCTGATGGTCCTTAAGATGAAATTGGTCATCAGGTCGCGGGAGGAAAATTTTAGCTTTTGGTTGTCGTGTAGCTCTTGGCGTCCAGCTAGGGAGAGATCTGCAAATGGGAGAATGTTGAATGCAGCAGCAAGGTATTCCTATGACGATAAACAAAAGAAAGATGAGAGTGTTTCTTTTAAACCAGCAAGATTGGGAAGCCAGATCAAAGCTGAAAAATCCTTCTCTGTTTGATATTGGTCACTATGTTACAAATTTGTTTGACTTTGCCTTTAATTAAGTGGGAGGTGTCCAAGAGGTTAAAATAACATAGTCCCTTAATTTCTTCACATCCATGATTGTGTCTTAATAGCAGGTAATCTATAGCAGCTCTGTTTTCGAGAATTGCTTCTCTGACCTGTCCTAGTTCCTCTCTAATGGCATGGATGGCCTGAGAGGTTGCATTTAGAGCTTTTACCATGGAGCAAGTCATTTTAGTAATTTCTACTTCTACATTCAGGGCAATAGTCATGGTTGGTACTATAAACAGGGATAAAGCCATGTATTCAGCCAGACTGAATACATGCAGGTCACAGTCACAGTCAGAATCTAAAGTGTGTTCCCTATGATGGCTAGTCTGGTGAGACTTTTGGGGCAGGAAAAAAGTTAATCTACCTAGGGCACAGGTCCCCCCACCCCAGTGCTATTCACTGGTACATAGGAATAGACAGTCTTTCCACACATGAGAAACCATCCAGCAGGTACTTTGATATGTGCATTTGCATAACTGATTGAACTAGTGGAGCTGCGATTTAAACTTGTATCAGCTGAAACATTAAAACAATAGTGATTGGCTCCTTTTGCTTTTTTTCTTTAAGGTACAGGCCACTGGCAAGAGGAATTAGGTACAGAGTGAGTGGCCAAGACAGAGTAAATGCTCCTAATACCAATCAGAAAATTAACAGGCTTATTTGCCTTGTCAAGGGTTATCCACAGTTCCTCCCGTCTAGTAGTGGTCTTTTCCTTATTGGGAGCCGTTGGTTATTTTAGACCCTGTCAGTTGATCACAGCCATTTGTGGAGAAGTTGGTCCCTGCTTCCTTCAGAACAGGGAATAATCCCTCCTCTTGTGCCCTTTAGGTTTGCATAGGGGACACAGCTGCTTTGGAGGACTAGAGCGCTCCTTGTTTGAGAGGTCTGGGCTTCTGCACCCAAAGCAGGCTCCTTCACCTGGTGTTCCTCTTCTGGGGTTCCCGGGGTGGCCCTGAGGTGGCTTTAGCCTTGGTCTCTCTATAACTGTGGCCAAAAGTCTGGCCTGTCTCTGGTCTTGTTTCCCGTTTCACTGTTCCTTCCTCATTTTCCCTCTCTCGGTTGGTAAAGACATTGAAATAAATTTCCTTGGCCTTCCTTCTCATCAGGTATGTAACAATGGGTCAGAGGGATCTGAAGCTTGTTCAGTTTAACTACATTTCAAAACTTCAAGATTTTTTCTTTTTTTCTTTTTTTTTTTTTTTTAAGCCAGTCAAATTCAGTAGTGGAGGGTTGTATACCAACTTTAGTGACACTATTGTTTTATAAGTTCTGAAAACCCACTACCATCGGACCAGCCAAGATTTTTTTCTTTACAACTTTCTTTAGTTCCTCTTAGTTTGTCCATTTCTTTCTGCTCATTCAGAAATAACCATCTTTATGACAAACTCTTTTCTTTCAGTTCCTTTAAAAATGTATTTTCATACCTCATACCTTCTTAAAACATACATCTTTTTTTCTTATATTAGCACCTATAACCCTCAGAACCTTAATTTTTACTGACAACTAAAAAGGCAAATAATTAGCATTTTTATTGGCAAATTTACAAACACAAGAGAACTATTAGCAATTCTAAAGAGGACTCAAGATTTCCACTACTCATTCCCTACAGCTCCAAGGAAGTTAAAATGCTCCTTTGAGACACGCTTGATTTTAAAAGAACCTTTTTTTTACCCCCTTAGTTGCCTCTGCCTCAGGAGAGAGTGGCCAGTGCCTCCTCAGGCAGAAAGCCTTGTTTACATTTCAGCATTTCAGCTTTTTGCAAGACTTTGAAAGTTACTAGAGTGAGAAAACCTGATAAGACTTACTTTTATCCAGTCTCTGAAACCTAGCTGCAAACTTATTAGGGTCCTCAGAATATTTCCCTAGTTTTTCCTTACATTGCTGGATATGTGATACTGAGAAGGGCACTTGTACCCTAAGAGTGCCCTCTTTTTTAGGGGCAAAGAGAAGATGGGATTGAGGGGTATAGGGTCCCACTCTGAGGCTGGGAAGGGCTAAGAACTTCTTTAGGATTCCCAGGCAGGGCACTTGGAGAGAGAGGTGGTGGAAAAAGAGAAGAGTGATCAGTAGTCTGTATAAGGGTGTGGCATATGGAAAGGTGTCTTAAAAGAACCAGCCAAAAAGATTCCTCAGTAGGGGGAAGCTCATAGGATTAGAGGGACCAGTGGCAGCCTGGTATGGAAGAGCTGGTCAAGCAGGTCAGACCAGCTTGAATATATTGCTTTGATGACTTCTACAAATTTGTGCTCAGGTTCCCCATCTCCCACCAGGAGTAGGTTGACTGGGTTCAAGGAGGACACAACCTTTATTGCTAGTCTCAGAATTTCACATAGCAGGCCTTGGTATTTGGTAAGACGTGCATTTGTCAGTCAGTGGTGCCCCCTGATGTTCATCAGCGTAACTACTGCATGTGGCACCCGCACCCTTAAGTTCTCACCCAGAGTTAACTTACCGGCCTCTTGCACCAGGAGGGCTGTGGCTGTAAGTACTCTTAGGCACCAGGGCCATCCTTTTTAGACTCCATAGAGTTGTTTGGAAAGGTAGGTAACCAGCCTTACCCATAACCCTACATTCTGGATCAGTACCCCAACAGCTGTTTTGTTCCTTTTTGATACATATAGCACAAAGGGTTTGCCTAGATCAGGGAGGCCCAATGCCATGGGCTGTTTGCAGTTCTTTTAGCTTCGTGAATGTCCTTTGCTGGTTGGATCCCCATTCTATTGGCTCCCTCTCTCCCCGATTTGTGGCTTCATGGAGTGGTTTGGCCAGAACCGCAAAGCTTGGGATCCACATGCGGCAAAATCCCCCTCCTCCTAGGAACTCTCTGATGGGCCTTCTCATCTTTGGGGCTGGGATGTTCTGAATAACTTGTTTTCTTTCCACCCCCAGCCTTCTCTCCCCTTGCTGGAGGATGAACCCCAGGTACTTCACCTGCTTCTGGAAGATCTGGGCCTTCTTCCTGGGGACTTTATACCCATAAGCTTCTAAATGTTTTTAGGAGTGTATTTCGTGGGAGGCAAAAAGATTGTTGGCTTAGGGCTCCAGTCACCCCAATTATATTAGTTTTTCGGGAGTAGAGAGCTGCCACAGTGCTGGTAACCATGGAATGCTCAGCTTCGGTATCAACTAAAAAGTCCAGTTCTTGCCTTCCATCTTTATTCGGACCATGGACTCATCAGGGGACTCTGAGTCTGGTCGACTTCAGGTATCAAGTAGGGAACCCCCAGCCATGTTGAGTAGGGCTGCCTCTTCTTTGGGACCTGCTCTGGGCAGGGCGCCAGATCCTTTCCTTGCCTATGACATTCATTTTTCCAGTGCCCTGCTTCCCGGCAGGGGGTGCACTGGTCAGGCCTTAAAGGGGGCTTTCTCTGCTGGCCCCTCTGATCTTCAGCTTCCTTTCTTCCTTACCTAAACAATGGGGGTCTCCTTCCATTTTGATTCAAAGTGGCTGCTATGAGGTCTGCTTTTCTTTTCATCTTCCAGTTTACACAAGGTTTTCAATTTCTGTGGGGTCATAGCGACCTCAAAATCTCCAGAAAATCCTTTCTTAAAATTTCTCAGTATAGCTGCTAAGAGGGAAGGTTTCCCTCGCATACCTCCCACGACCCTCCCTCGGACAAACACCAGTCACACCAAAAAGAGGTTCGGGAGAGGGAGGGGAAATCGGGAGGGGTCGCACAATCGCTTTGTTCCAGGGACATAGGTGCATCTTGGCAATTAGCCTGTCGGTATAAACCCCCGACTTGGATGGGACTCAGTCCGATACCGCCATAAGTCGTATGAGGTCACCACGGCACCACGGATCGGAACTCTACTCTTGCTTGGGCCCCTGTGAGGAGTCAGAACCCTCTCCTCAGTCTCAGTCATTCTCTAAGCACTCACATTCGTTCAAATCAAATCCAAGTTCCTGTCCTGGGGCAGCCTCGGCTTCCCGCCTGGACTACCTCCAGCGGTACTCGGGAGGTGCCTCAGGGGGATCAGCCCTCCTTTCTGCTCAAAAGGAGCAGGCCCTTTCACTTTTCCCCAGACCCGTCCTACCGTGCTCCAGACGTCTCTTGGTCCGCAGGTATCCATTTCTCTCCGTGTTTGACTCCTTGGGAACACGCTGAGGTGTGTGTGTGTGTGTGGGGGGGGGGGGGTCCTCTCTGCGCCCTGTCAAGGCGTCCACACAGGGAGGCAAAGCTAGCTGTCCCTGGCACGCCCAGTGGTTCATGTTGCCCAGGCTGATCTGGGCCCTGCCCCGGAAGTGCTCCGAGGGTTGGTGGAAAACACCAGGCAACTCCGACCCTATTCTCTCTCTGCAGGTGAGCACACACACCAAAATTCCCAGCCAACACACCAAAAATATGTTGCAGGAATCTAGGCCCGGCAGAGAGAAAGAATCACCTGAACACCAAAGATAGCAGAGGAAGGGGTTCTTTATTCGGCTGGCGGAGCTGCGGCACACAAAAGTCTAAAATGGCCGAGCTCTCTGACTCACGCTGGTCCTGTCCTTTTATAGGACTTAACAGGCTTTCAGACAAAGGAGCAATCGTGTCGCCTTTCGATTGGTGGTTCTAACTCATTGGCGCGAATTCTTGGCGGGCTTTTACAGAAAAAAAAAATTAGCGTGAATCCGCACAAAGTCCAAGGGTCCAGGAAGTTAAGTTTTTCATAGGGGTTGAGTTATTATGGGGAGCGTCCTTGGACCTGGGCAGGAAGCTTCTGGATGCTAGATATGGGTGGCTAACTCCTTAAGGCAGGGCCACCTCTCTCACTAGGAATACGATTTTGGGAGAGAGATGATTCTTCAAACTTACATTGGGGGAGACCTATATGTACAAATATGTAACATTTCTTTATTGTATGCAGTAGAAGGCCATAGATCTGAAAGATACAGAAATCCAGAGGAAGGAGAGATACTAATTCTGATTGGGGAATCTAGAATGACTTAAAGGAGAAGAAATGACTTGCATTGGGCCTTAAAGAATTAATAGAATCTGGACATACAGAGGGTAGAGGACATATTTTATTTTTATTTTTATTTTATTTTATTTTATTTTTGGTATGTGGGTAGTTCCCTGACTTGGAAACGGACCCAGGCCTCAGCGCTGACAGCGCCAGCACCGAAACCTTAAGCCACTACACCACCAGGGAACTCCTGTAGAGGGCATATTATACAGAGGAAATTAGAGCAAAAGTATAGAGGTGAGAAAATAGCATGTTTAGGGAATGGCAGATAGGCAGGGCTACAGGATAAAGGTGGTATTGTCAAAAATTGTTTTAGATAGCAGGTTGGAACTGGATACTGAAGGTTTAAGTATAAATGAAGAATTTAATATCAGTGCAGAGCCACAGAAGAAAATGATTCAGGGGAATAATGTAAGGAGAGCAACATTGCTTTCTTTCTAAAAGCCAAATGTGAAGTCACTAGAAAACTAGAGAAGTTTAATAAGGGGTAAGATTTTGGGGGGTTAAGTAACATAAAGAGTATAATGCATCCTCTGTAAATGAGGCTTACAGGGAAAAGGCCTAGGATGAGGGGCAGCAAATTGCTTTGCAAAAAAAAAAAATCCTTGTTTTCCTGAGCTCCATGATGACATAGCCTTGTGAAGGAGAAACTAGGTCCTCTTTTTCCTGCTTCCATTTTCAAATTTTGTTTCTAATCAAGTGATAAGCCCAGGAGTTGCTGGAGAGAATGTAAATTTGATTGATTTGTTTTTCCAAGCTACATTTCTAATAGAAGGGATGCTATAAATAATAGAACAAAAATCTCAGGCTTGAGAACATCAAACCCATTCAATATGAACTCCCTCTGCTTCCTACTTCACCATTTCTCTTTATCATTCTCCTTTTGCATCTTTTTCTACAACCTCAGAGTAAGAAAGACATCTTTCCTCTCCAAGGCCAATCCAGGTTTCCACATCCTTGGTCTCATTTCCTTCTGCTTGTTTTACCAGTCTCCCCTTCTCCAATCTCTTCCTCTATTTGATCCTTCCCCTTGGGCTCTACAACATATTCAGGTTTTCCTTGTCCTTGTCATTGTAGCTTTTTCTAAACCAACTGTCCTTTCTTTGCCCTTCCCTTCCCTGTCAAAACCTGAGGACTACATTTTCAGTTCCCACTCCCTCTAATACAAGCTAACTTTTGCCTTCACCTCTCTACCAAAACTGCTTTCTTATAGGTGACCTTGTGAGTGACAGATCAAAGCCCAGTTTTAGCTCTTGCCAACCGGAATTTTTCTGCAACATTTGATGTTGTTAACCATCCCTGTCTTCCCTTCTCTGCTTGTTTTTCTTCCTTCTGATCCCTAAATTAGGTGCTTTCCAAAGATCTAGCCTCTTGGGTCCCTTTCCCCTTTACATTAGTGATTCTCAAACTAGGCTACACATAAGAATAACCTGAGAAATTTCTTTAAGTCTCAATGCCTAAGCCACGCTACAAACCATTTAAATCAGGACTCAGATATCAGTTTTTATTTTAAAGGATTCCTGGTGATTCTATTGTTCAGCCAAGATAAAAAAAAAAGTACTGTTCTGCTCATTCTGCTTTGTGAATCTTATGGGTTCAGCAACCACTCTAGCCTTGGTGCTCTTACACCTTATGCCACAGTGCAAAATCATCACTTATAAAATGAACCCATTCGCTCCATCCCCCACTCAAATTTATTCCTGTGTTCTCTGTTTTCTTTTTTATCATTGTTCTCTCAGACACTTAAACTTAGCATCTGAGTCATCTTCCTTTTTTCCCTTTCCTTGTCTTCTACATTTAAAAAGTTTTCAAATTCTGCTGATTCTGCCTCTGAATTACTTACTCCTCTATCCCCTCCTCTCTGTTACCATTGTCCTGTGTCTTTTAGGTCCAGTTTTCAGCTGGTATCCCTGACTGTTCTTTAGTTCTGAGTCTACCAGCTGGATAAGTTACCAGATGACAGTGTAGTGCTGTCCAACTCACTCCTTTTTCAAAGCCTCTTGAGGACATCCCGTTGCCTGTAGCTGACTGTAAAACTCTTGGTGGTCTCGCTCAAACTCTTATATTCTCTTTGTTTATGCTGGGTTCCAGGCAAACTAAACTTCTGGTGCTTCACTTTTGTTCACCTTATGTTGAATATTGAACTATTACCCATTTTTAAAGATTTGATTCAAAAGTTATTTCTTCCTTTTGAGATTCTATGACACTTTGCCCATTCTTATATTCTCTCTATAATGTTGGACCCAAGAAACTGGATGAGATCGAATAATAATCCAAGAAAATGGTGTTCTCAAAAGGAAACTGGTAGTGGAAATTTCTGTCAGAAATCTGAGGAGTTGCTCTAGTATTTGCTTAAATATAAAGAAGCAGATGTTTGGATTAGGACTGGCAAAATAGTCTGTTTCTGGCATATTCATGTTTTAACCTAATACCTTCTCTTATTTTTAGATTTGATTCGAACTATCCGGGACCCTGAGAAGCCCAATACTTTAGAAGAACTGGAAGTGGTAACGGAAAGTTGTGTAAAGGTTCAGGAGATAAATGAAGAGGACTATTTGGTTATTATCAGGTTCACACCAACAGTACCTCATTGCTCTTTGGCAACTCTCATTGGTAAAGTATTATATATACGTGTGTGTGTGTGTGTGTGTGTGTGCGCGCGCGCGCACGCGCGCACATGTGTGTGTATTAATTCTAAATTATTCTAGCTGATATTAACCCAAAATAACAATTACCATCATGTATCACACTTTATGGTATAGAGTATTTTCACATATACTTGGTATGTATTTGTGGGTTTTGCATTGCAGAGTCAACCAAGCGAGGATTGAAAGTATTGGGGGGGAAAGTTACATTGTTCTGAAGTGTACTACATAGTTAAATCTAAAGTAAATGGGAGGATGTGCCTAGGTTCTATGCAAATGCCATGCCATTTTATGTAAGGGACTTGAGCATCCATGGATTTTGGTGTAGTGAGGGGTACTGGAACTAATGCCCTGTAGATACTGAGGGACAACTGCATTGATCTTCAGTAGTCCTCACAAGTAACCTTAGGAGGTTAATACTATTTTCATTTCACAGATGAGAAACGGGGTTCAGAGCGTTTAAGCTCAGAAACATATAGCCAGGAAATGGTGACGCTGAGGCTATAACCCAGGTCTCCTGACTCCAAACATGTTTCTCATTCAGTAACATCATGCTGGTTCTCTTAGGTGGACAGGCCTATAACGAATGGGAGTGGGTATGGGCCACCTTCTCTTCTCATTTCTGGAGATTGGAATGGGTGCTGGCAGACTAGCACTGTTGCCATTGTCATCTTCTCTTTTTAGCTGTTTCATTGATGTCTATGTAGTATGGACAGAAATCCTGGTGGGAGCGTGTTTTTTTACATAGTTTTCTATTTGAGACACTACATTCCCAATATTTTAGATTAGTTAGCAGTAAGTTTATAATAGATGTCTATAAGTGTATATCTATTATATACTTTGTTATAAAGAAGATAAAGGAAGTTTATTTCAAACCAAATGTTCATCAGTAGGGGATTGATTAATAATCAATGATGGTATATATCAGCAATGGAATACTATGCAGCTATTAAAAAGACTGGAGAAGCTCTCCATGTATGGAAAGATCTCTTTAACATATTGTTAGGAAATAAAAGCAAGTATAATATTGCTACATTTATGTAAAAAAAAGCAAAAACATAATTTGTATTTGTTGCATATGCATAAGAACACCTAAAGCACGAATAACTGTAATGGGGGATGGACAGTCGTGGTGGGAATTGGTGAGATGGAGGACAAGGTGGGAGGCAGACTTTACTGTATATCCTTTTTTATTTTTAAGTTTTTGAACACTAGGAATATATTGTCTTATTTTAAAATAGACAAATTTATAAAAAGGCTTGAAAAGGCAAATACTTTTATTATTGTTCCCACTATTATTGTGATTTCTGTCTTTCTCTTCTCGCTTGTTGACCTGGATCCCTCTGTTAATGGTTTCTAGCATAAGGGCCACATCTTGAGAGTCCATTAATCCACAGATACTATTGTAGTTACCAAAACTCCAATGCTAGAAAAATCATGGTTGAATTCATACTTACTTTTTGTCATTGAACAATTTCTGAATCAGCAGATAGCAAAAATACTACTACTATCCTGATGTGAAGGAGGTGTCTTAAAATATTTTGATACAGAGGGTGCCAAAAAAGTGTATACACATTTTAAGAAAGGAAAATGCTGTATTAAAACTGTAATACTCAATATACACCAATAACAAAAGATGAATACAAGTCACATTTGACTTCTGCAATTACAAGAGATGCTCAAAGTAGTTACTATCAGCATCCAGAAACTTTTGATTATGGTGAACTACTGCTTGAGCAACATGGACCAAAGTGTCCACTTGTATCACTGCACATGTTGTTTTAATTTCTTCCCAAAGTACTGCCAGTGTAGCCATTTTCTACGGTACACTAAATCCTTTAAGGTCCCCCCATAGGTAGAAGTCAAGGGGTATGAAGTCAAATGAACATGGGGGAAACTCAGACAATATTCTTAATTTCAAATACCACTTCAAAATGGTCTTGTACTCCTCAAAGGACAACTGTGCCTGCATCATTTTCTTTGACTGTTCTGCCTGTTTCATGGTGACTCTAGCATTCGTTTGATTAATGCCATCTTTTGAGTGAACATTGTACTACACATTACTGCTATAATTCAATTCAACTTTGAAAAGTAATACATAGATAACATCTCTAAAAATATGTATGCCTTTTTTCAGCACCCCCACAGTATATAACAGTCCTTAAATAGACAGTCTATTAACCATACTCTCAAAGCCTATAGTAAATTGATTTTTCAAAAAGTAAAATTTATTTGTATTTTTTCAATTATAAAAGTAACATGTTTGCTGGCAAGAATTTTGAAACTCCACAAAAGCATAAAGAAGAAAATAAAAATCATCTATCATAAAAGATTGTGTGCTCTGGGCTAAAATTCCAGCTCTGTCAACCCTGCCATTTTGTGGTCTTTGGCAAGTTACTTAACCTTTCTGAGCCTCAGTTTCCTTATCTATAAAATAGATAATAAGGTATCTATAGAGTTGTAAGGGTTAAGTACTAGAAAGCATAAAATAAAGAATTTTTTAATTTCTCATTAAATATTCTTTAATTATATAGTCATATAGGTTATATGCCAGTCACATAGATAAAGCATAATTTTTCTAACCATTTAGTTTACCTTTGGCCTTTCATAATTATAAATAATATTGTGATGAACAACTTTATCTCTAGTTTTTGCCTCAGGATAAATTTCTATAAGTGGAATTATTGGGTCATATGGTATAAATATTTTTAAGCCTCTGGGTGGGTACATATTAGCAAATCATTATTTAAAAATTTTTACTCTTTGACTCAGGAATTAAGGAAGTAATTCCATAGAAGAAAATAGTAGCATACAAAACATTTATGGTAAATTTATAGTAATGAATCCTGGAAGAAGCTATAGTATCTGTTAATAAGGAGGTGGCACTAATATGATGGGATTTTATATTGCTGTTGAAAATGATGAATTTAATCAAGGAATCAAAGTATCTGTGTGATAAAAAATTTGAATCTTAGAAAGGTTATGTAACTTGCCCAAGGTCACACAGCTAGTGTATAGTGGGCCACTTTGAACTAAGAGTTATCTCAGTTAATGCTACACTGCCTCTCTTGTGTATATTGATGTTCAAGAAAGTGCTTTTTGAATGGTAAAGGCACTATTTACTTAATGGGTAAAACATTTTAGAACATTTGAGGATGCTCAGATGGTACACAAGTACAAATTAAGGATGTAATGTGGGGGCAGAGGGGAGAGAAGGACTCTGCAAATATGCTTTAAGGCAGATTCTTTAAAGGAAGATCCTTTTAAAGAAATTACATATTTTCTTTAGAGTTCCCTAATATGTATTATAGAATTACTGTGTTCTAGACTCTTAAGTTAGGTCCAGTCGTATTGTAGCTCATCTAATCATATTTCCTGTTCTGGGATTTTTCGAACAATTCTGTTAGAAAACCTAATGGTACTTAGAGGACCAAAAAAAGTAAGTTAATTTTCATACCTCCCCAAAAGATAGGTAGTCTAATAATTGTATTTTGTTGTGTTGGGATAGTTTGAGGTTTTGTTATTGTTTATTTTTAATCAAACCAAAATACTAAGAAAATGTTCCTTATAGCATAACAAGCCCTTAAATATTAGTTGGGAGAGGAATTAAATTGGTCCAAATAAAAGCCTGCAAAGCCAGAAGTCATTACTGAAACACTTTCTCTTCAAAGTAAGAGCAGTTTGATTTATTTTCAATGTCTAGGGGTGTAGATATAGTTTAAAATTCATTCCTTATTTTGAGATGGGGGAGAAGTAGAATATTGCTATGGAGGGTCTGTTGTAAGCCCAGTTTTAATTTCTCTTACAAGTCTCAATTGGAAAAAAAATTATTGAACTGTGATTTGGCATTGGGGTGATAAACTGAACTTTTAGAGGAGCTTGTTTTATAGAAATAACTTTGTATTTTGCAGGCCTAGAGGATTCCAACTTTGAGAGGTTTTTTTGTGGTCCTTTTTAAGTGGCTCTTACTTGGTTTTAAATTTTTGCATGGCCTGGCCTGTTCTGGATATTCAATAAAGTTTAATGAGTGACCTTTGCTTGAAGGCAAATTGACGTAATAGAAAGAACTTTGGTTTCCAGTCCCAACTCTGCCACTTTACTAGCTCAGTGACCTTGGGCAAGTTGCATTGTGACTTTGGTTTTATAATTTGTAGAGTGGGCTTGATTATATTTAGTTCATTGGATTATCATAAGGAATATGTAAGACTATATCTATATAAAAGTTGCTAGCATGGTGTGAGACTCAAAGGAGACCCACAATGGATTGAACCAAAGCTCTTTTAGCTACTGTACTGTATAGATATGCCTAGACACAGCTGTATATTTTTTCAAGAACCAGTAAGAAAGGATAATTGAGGCTTTTCTTTTGCCTCCACAGGGCTATGCTTAAGAGTAAAACTTCAGCGATGTTTACCATTTAAACATAAGGTAAGGAAGATGTTTTTTGTTGTTTTATAACAATTTTATTGAGATTTAATCCACATATCATAAAATTCATCTAGTTAAAGTATACAATTTAATAGATTTTAGTAATTCACCAAATTGTGCAAAATTGCTACTATTAAGTTTAGAACATTTTCATAATTCCAATAAGAAACCCTGTATGGATAGTAGTTACTCCCCATTTCTTCCAAACCCTTCCCCATCCCTATTTGGGCAACCACTAACTGTTTTGTCTCTATAGATTTGCCTCTTCTGGATGCTTTATTTATTTATTTATTTATATTTTTAAAGTTTTTTTTATTAGTTTCAAGTATACAAAACAATGTAATGATTAAATGTTTACACACCTCACAAAGTGATAACCCCAACAAGTCTACTGCTCATCTGACACCATACATAGCTATTATAATACCATCGACTGTAATCCCTATGCTGTACTTTACATGCTATGATTATATACTCATATATACTTTTAAATTATAGTTGACATTCAATATGATTTTATATTAGTTTCAGGTATACAGTACAGTGGTTAGGCATTTATATAATTTATGAAGGGATCTCCTGATAAGTTTAGTACCCATCTGACACCATACATAGTTTTTACATTATTGACTGTATTCCCCATATTATATTTCACATCCCTGTGCCTATTTTGTGATTACCAACTTGTACTTCCTAATGGACATTTCATTTAAATGGAATCATATAATTTGTGGTCTTTTAAGACTGACTTTTTTTCTTAGAATAACATTTTCAGAATTTATCCATGTTGTAACATGTATGTTTTTCATCCCTTTTTATAATCTTAGACTATTCCATTGTGTGGATATACCACATTTTATTATCCATTTATCAGTTGATAGACATTTGGGTTGTTTCCACTTTTTGTCTGTTATAAATAATGCTGCTTATGAACATTTGTGTACAAATTTTTGTGTAGGCAATGTTTTTATTTCTCTTTCTCTTAGGAGTAAAATTGGTGGATCATATGGTAACTCTATATTTAACCTTTTGAGGAACACCCAGACTTTTTCCATAGCTGCTCCACCATTTCACATTGCCACCAGCAGTGTATGAGAGTTCTGATTTCTCCATATCCTTGTCAACACTTATTATTATCTGTCTTTTTTGTTATAACCATCCTACTGGGTTTGAAGTAGTATCTCATTGTGGTTTTGATTTGCATTTATCTGATACCTAATAAGGTTGCACATTTTTCATGTGTAAATTCTTAAAACTGAGCAAAAATCACTTAAAAAGGACCACAAGGAATCTCTCAAATTTAGAATCTTTTATGCCTGCAAGGTACCAAACTAACTGTTTGGTTACCCTGAGGTGTAATTCATGTAGTAATAGCAGGGTAAATGCTTGACTTTTCCCCTTTACTTTACCATTTTTCGGAATAATGAATCATGCATAATTTTAAACCAAAGTAAATGAGTATGGAGTGATTTTATACCTGTTACTTTGTTGTCTAGGATAAGAGTTAGTGGTATGCCATTAGGCGAATTTGTATGGTGTTTTTGTCTTTTATTTATTTATTTATTTATTTATTTTTTTGCTTTTTGGTATGTGGGTAGCTCCCTGACTGGGAATTGAACCCAGGCCGCAGCGCTGACAGCGCCAACACCGAAGCCTTAAGCCACTACACCATCAGGGAACTCCTGTGTTTTTGTCTTTTAAAAAAGCCTGAACTAGATGATCTTAAGGCAGGGCTGGACAAGATGTTGATTGAGGTCCACTGGAGGACCATCAAGCAATTTGGGGTGACTGCCTGAATAATGAAATAAGGAAGTAGTGAACTGCGACACTTGAAGCAGTAGCCTTTGCTTGAAAAAGTCTGCCCAGGACTGCTCTAAGGTCTCTTTAAGCCAGAAGAGGCTGTGATTTTTTTCACTCACGACAAACATTTATCACAGTAGTAAGTAAGTACATAAGAATTAGTTCATATACTCCAGTGTTCTCTGGAGAGTAAATATATCTTTATCATATGGCATGATTTATTTACTACAGGATTTGCAATGATTTTGTGAGTTTGTCTCAAAAGTTCTGGTTCTTAGAGGTTAGCTAATCTGAGGGAGTGAGTGCAGCAGGGCAAGGAGGGATAGCTTAACCAATATTGTACTTGAGAATAAAATGATCAAGATGAAAGTGGATGAGAAAAGGAAGATACTGAAAATTATATTGTGATCCCATTTTTATAAAATAAGCAATAAAGAGGAACATCGAATCTTAGGGTATGTGTGTATGTGAAATCTGTGTTAAGATTATGAGAGTATAGAGCAGCAGTTCTCAACCTGTGGGTCGCGACCCTTTGGGGGTTGAACGACCCTTTCACAGGGGTCGCCTAAGACCATCAGAAACACATATCAGATATTTACACTACGATTCATAACAGTAGCAAAATTACAGTTATGAAGCAGCAATGAAAATAATTTTATGGGGGTCACCACAACATGAGGAACTGAATTAAAGGGTCACGACATTAGGAAGGTTGAGAACCACTGGTATAGAGAAAAATATGGAAGATACTACACTAGATTATTTATGTAGCTTTCTTGGAGGGCGAGGCAGAGAGGAAGTTCAGATACTGATATGTGAGAAAGAGGTAGAGTACAGGGGAGAGAGATCCATGAGTTAACATGTATGGGATCTCATTTGTATAAAATAGTGTTAGTTTGTATTCATAAAAAATAATGAAATACCCCGTAGGACTTGCCCAGGTGACCAAAAGGAAAAGTCCACTCATTTCAGCACTTGTTTTAGAGAAGAATCTGAGGGATTTGTTCCTAAGTCTTTGATGGTAGAAACAGGGATCTTTTGGCTTTCATCCCTAGACTCTTGAGTCCATTATAGATTTCAATTCACTCATCTTAGAATGTCCTAAATGTTTTACTTTTAATATTTTTTCTTTCTAGTTGGAAATCTACATTTCTGAAGGAACCCACTCAACAGAGGAAGACAGTAAGTGAATCTTGAACTATTACTAAAAAATAACTTCAGATAGTATTTTATCATGGAGACCAGGTTATTCTGCCAGCCAAGTAGCTCCTAGGTCATTTGCAAAAAATTGTGAAATCAATTATTAGCTCTTCCTTGAGGTGGGGAAACCTAGACACTTAAGGAAGTAATTTTTCGAATAAGACTCTAGGTGAATTAAGAGTTAGACCTTGTGGATATTGACTGGTTTAGTCCAGTGACTACACATCTATAAAGAATATCCAGCTCTAAGAACCTTGATTTATAAGCTCTAAAGAGGACTTGATTCTTTTCCTTGGTGGTAGGATAGAGAGATATACTTGAAATTGAAAATGAAGATCTAGCTATATGGTGATGGAAAGAGAACTGACTCTGGGTGGTGAACACATAATGCAACACAGATGATGCAATGTAGAATTGTACACCTGGAACCCATAAGTTTTACTAATTAATGTCACCTCAATAAATTTAACAATAAAAAAAAGAAAATGAAGATCTAGCAAGTAAAGCGTTAGGGAATCTTGGGGTCGGTGTTGTCTTTCAGAATTAATGTATTAAAATGGGAGTGGGTAGCTGTTTTTATATAAAGGGTCTCTGACCTACAGAGAGATGTAAATTTTTTTTTCGGTTGGTTCCCTGAGCGGGCATTGAACCCAGGCAGCGATGGTGAGAGCGCTGAAGCTTAGCCACTACACCACTAGGGAACCACCCCGAGAAGTGAATTAGTAATGGAAGCTGCTTAAAACTAGCAGAAGTGGGGTTTGGGAAAAGCAAAAGACAAAATGTTCCACATAACCTATGTGCTACATTAATAGCATAGAGAATAGCATTTTATCTACAAACGATAAAGTGCAAATAATGAAATACATTTCAAGAGCATGTTGTACTTAGCTTTCATTGCTAGGTAAATTGAGAAGTTGGAAAAAGACAGCAGATGAGGGGAAGAAAGAGACAGTAATAGAGAAAGAACAACATTAAGACAGACATACAGAGGAAGACAGGGACTCAGAAAAGCACACATAGGAAGAGATGCACAAAAACACGAACATAGAAGAGGGCTGCAGAGAGGGAAGCCCACTGCTTTGAGAGGAATAGCCCATCTAGAAAACTTTAGATATTGTCACGTAAACTACTAAAACCATGTCCTATTTTTACAGTTCCCAATATATAGATTATTTTACTCCTCATGGGTTAAATTTATTCAAATCCCATAAACCAGTGGCTTCTACCTCTTAATTTAAAGAATAGAAGAGTTTAGGTACCCTAAATCCACTCTTGTTATATTTTTAAAACTCCTCTTAATTATGGGATTTTATAACACCATAGTATTAAGCCTTATCATTCTAGATTTTTCATTTACTAAATATTTATTGAGTGTTTTCTATGTGTAGGCAATTTGACCTTTGAGATACATCCTTGCCCTTATGGATCCTGCATCATAGTAGGAAGAAACAAAGAATCAAAATTGTTTATATAGGAATATGTATGTTTTCTACATGTGACATTTTGGCAGGATCCCAGAAAAGTTAACCCACATTAAGAATATGGACATGTCTCTTTTGAACTCTTCCATCAGAAGAGCTTTTAGAAAATTATAGATAATAGATATGTACCACCAATACCTTTATTATGTGAAGATTCATGCAAACTGGTTAAAAAAAAACACACCCAGTAGATTAACAGAAAAAGAAACATGAACAGAAAATTCACACATGAAGAACTAATAAATAAACATGGGAAAATGTTATCTCAGTATTATTCAATAAATTGCAAATTACAACAATAATTGGGGCCATTTTTCACTTCCTGTTTTATGTCTGTACATATATTTGTTTTTATTAATAATACCAGGTACTTTTGGCAAACCGTTAGCTCATGCATTGCTGTTGAGAATATATATTGGTAAAAAATATTAGGAAGTAATTCAGTGATATGAATCAAACCATAAATATACTTATAACCTCTGATCTAATAATCCCACTTTTAAGAATCTTTACAAAAAGAAGGCTGTATGTTTAAAGGTGCTCATTGTAACATAGTCTTCATAATTATTTAGGACACTTACAATTTTTGCTGTGTTAATAGTTTAAAAATAGGCTTAATGGGGGAAAAGCAATTTTAGAGGGGCTTTTTTTTTAACAGGCTAATAAAAATAGTGTCTGTGACCATATATTGACACAGTTTTTCTGCTAACTTTTGTCTGTGTGTTTTGCAGTCAACAAGCAGATAAATGACAAAGAGCGAGTGGCAGCTGCAATGGAGAACCCTAACTTACGGGAAATTGTGGAACAGTGTGTCCTTGAACCTGACTAATCACTGTTTTAAGAGCCACTGAACTATAATTGTTTGATAAATTTGTTTAAACTCTTTGTAAAATGTAGAAGACTCAATGTTTAATACATAGGTGATTTGTACCTCAAAGCATTTTTTTAAAGAATGATTTTCAAGCAAGATTTAATTATAAGGTAGTATCTAGTTTGTTCAGTATATAACATTCTCAGGATTTATAACACTTAAGTGATCAGACAGAAAAATATTTTCTAGTTGTTATGTGTAAGATGAGTTTCTATTTTTCTGACACCTACTCTGATACAGCTACTTTTCATGTCAAATATTTACCGTGGCCAAATGTATTCAATTTTAAATCATTACTCTGTAAAATAAATAAAAGAGATGATTCTTATAATGACATATCTTAAATGTTTTTATTAAGTTGTAAGTTTCAGTGTAAATGCCAACTCTAAAAGATATTTCCAAAGCTTTGTTTTCTGGTTATTATATAGAGTCAGAAATCTGAGAACCAAAAAGAACCCTTAAGATTAGCCCTAGGTCCTGCCTTCCTTCAAGGAGAGTCCTGGATCCACTATAGATGAGGAACAAATGTGGAGAGGGCCAGATGACATATATATATTTGAAGATCAAGAAGTCCCCAAAGAAGTTTTGATTAGAACAATCTAAATTGATGGTCTCTTTACTTGTACTTTGTTTAGTTTTTTTGATCATTTAAAGTGTAACAGGTGTGGTAGGCAACCTGCAAGGTGTCCCTCGATAATCTTCAATTCCTGGTATTCCTGCCTTTATATAGTTTTCTTCTATAGTGAATTAGAGATCGTCAGGTGTGACTAATAAAGAGTCAGAGGTGACAGTGTGTGACCTCTGAGGCTAGATCATGATGGGTGTTGCTGCTTTCACCTTGGTCTGTTAGATTGCTCATTCTGTAGAAATCCACCTGCCATGGAATGAGAACACTCAAGCAGCCCTGTGGAGAATTCCACATAGAGAAGAACTCAAGCCTTCTACCAATGACCAACACCAGCTTGCAGACTGTGAGTGAACCATTTTGGAAGCAATCCTCCAGTCCCAGTCAGGCTGATACATTGGCTGGACCCTCACAAGACCCTGAGCCAGAACTGCCTAGCTAAGCCACTCCTGAATTTCTGACCCAGAGAAGCTGTGACCAGTAATAAATGTTTATTGTTTACACCACTGAGTTTTGGAGTAATTTGTTATGCACCAATAAGTAACTAATATACAAGTTATTAGAATGGAACTCTTCTGCCTCAAATTTAATTGAGGATACTAAGAGGAAACTTATTTTATGGCTCTTTAATTCCTTTATCTACTTCAAGAATGTAAGTTTTGAGAGAACAGAAAGGATTTGATAAGAAGATTAATAAAAAGATGTCTTTGGATAAAGCTCTTGCTATGCTGAGTTCCAATCCTTATTTTGGCAGACGGGTAGGGAAGTGACACTTTGCACCACTGTCTGGTAAGGGGAATTTCAAGTGGATAACTCCAGAGAGTTTGGAAATGTGTTCTCTGCAATTGAAAGACCCAGAAAACTGGTACCTGACTTAGGCCTGAGAAAGCAAGAAGACTCAGCTGAAGGCTGGTATCTGACTCTTGCTTTGGAAATCTAGAGGGCAAGAGAAAGGCAAAGCTAACTACTTCGGTGACAGTTCTCATGTCAAGGAATGCATGAATTTTTTCATGGACCATGCTGTGGAGTTGTATTTGACATTGTTTAACAGACCATCAGCAGAGCCAAGGGGACCTCAGCAGAAAGAATCTGAACTGCCTGGTGCCCAAGGACTGAAGAGAGGACAGCAAGTGAGCAGACAGGGTAGGGATATATCTGCCAGGGTCAAGGGGTGCTGCAGGAACCTCTGGTTAGCTCATGAAAGTATCAACCCAAGAGAAAGCCAGCTATTAACCTCAGGCAGTTTCAGAGAGCCAACCAGGTAAGAACTGCTCTATCCTCAGCACTTCTCTCAGCTTCTGAGGCAGTGGAAGCATAGCTAGCACGTGGGGCAGTTAGAAGAAAAGGAGATTGCTCTGCTATAGGTTTCAGGCCTAAAGCAGGCTCAAAGTAGCAAAAGAGGTAATGCCAAGTTTATAGTTTTGACTAATAGATGTGATTAGATACTTTAATATGATGAGATTATATGATTAAAAGTGAAGGGAAGACGATCTGACAGAATCATATGTCTGCCTAAATCTATTCATGGACAGAGGAAGACCATGTCTTCTCAACAAAGTTTCAGCTGACAGTGGGGGACAAATCTAAAACTAATTCTTATACCCCACACTGGTTATAGAAGTCCCACTCAACCATCTTGGCTTCTGCTAAGGCTCTGCACTGTGGGAATGTCTCAGCACAGCTTTATTCCCTTGTTCTCCCTCTCAAGATTATTAAAAATGCTACTGCCAGAGAAACCACAAACATTGTGGCATTGGAGCACTAGCTTTTTGTGGAAATGTCACTATTGATTCCTGATCTTTTGCTTTAAAAGTTCTCATTGGCTCCTTTCTTTTTTCCAGATCTTTAAAAATCTGTCCCCTGCCATTTATAAAGAGATCCAGAAGTAACGAGATGTTGCTGATTTTTAGTTATCACTGTAATCACCTCTTTCTAAATCACAACTTCACCCGAAATGGTACTTAGCACCAATGCTAAGTTTCTTGCTTCATGGCAGTCTGCGATCCAGGGCCCATGCAAGAGATAGTTTACCTGCTGTGCACATGGTTCTGTATTCTCCCACCCAGTGCACACATGTCCATACACACGTGTTTTTGACCAGCTGCCTTCTAAGATAGGCATTATCTGAGGGGCCTCTGGGGTGCATAGCTCAGGGTCAAATTCACACTAATCCCCAAGTTTTGACCATTTCTCATCACTGGAGCCCTAGTGGTCTGGGATACCCAGGAAGCCATATAGAGAACTTGAAGAGCAGGACTGTCTTTATACTCCCTTCTCATGAGAGCCTGATACGTGACTCATTGCCAGTTTCAGGTGGTCAGAACCTATTGAATTCAGAAATCCCTAGTGTGTGATTTTTCTCAACTCCATGTACTTACTGGTACTCTCATCAACAGATATTTAGTGAGCACTTTTCAAGTACAAAACACTGTCTTAGATGCTGAGGATACAAAGATGGATTAGCCACTGCCTGTCCTGGCGTTCCTACTTGCTGACCTCTTGCTTTCAGCCCCTCTGTGCTGCAGGCAGTGAATAATACAGACTCAATCTCATCTACTGCTTAAGCTTGTCCTGGCCAGGCAAACATGGAGGCTAGACTGCCAGAACTAAAGACAAAACCATACCTTAGGGACGGTCTGGTGAGGATACCACTGATGTGCAACCAGAAACAGGTTGTAGCTACAGGTGCCCCCATTATGCGGGCCCTGCTGTGCTTGGAAGATAGATGTAACCATTGTAGTCTCCTCTACTGCCAGAATGATCTCTCCTCTATCCCTAATGTTTGTATGACTCACTCTAGCTTCCAAGTCCTAGATGGGGTTTCTAATGGGCTGATTCCAAGTCATATCTCCATGTCCTAGCTGCCAGGGAAGAGGGACAAGGAAGAGTCTGGCCTGTATGGGGAGGCTGACCCTCCTAGCAAGACTCAGGTGGTGGGAATTCCCCATGTACAATAAGAGGGTTCTGATGACTAATGTTCACCACATTAATAATAAATTCAAAAGAATTTGTACTTTTTGAATTATAATAACATCTACATACAAGTGAAAATAGAGGTATACAAGATGTATTACCTCGCCCCATCTAGTCACCAAACTTTTTCAGAAAAGGGCCAGATAGTAAATATTTTAGGGTTTGCATCTCCGTTGCAACTATTCAACTCTGTTCTTATAGTGTAAAGGCAGCCATGACAATATATAAATGAATGAGAGTGACTGTATTCCAACAAAACTTTATTTATGGACACAAATTTGAATTTTATATAATTTTCACATGTCATGAAATATTCTTTTGATTTTTTTAACCATTTAAAATATAAAAATTCCATTCTTAGCTTGTGGATTGTACAAAAGCAAGCACTGTGCTGGATTTGGCCTGTAGGCCATTTGCCAACCCCTTTTCTATAGGAATGATTCTTAACCTTTTTGGAAGGTCTCAGACCTCTTTGGACCCTTTCCCTAGAGGCAAAAGGCATTTACATAAAATTTTGCATGTGACTCCAGAACTTTCATGGATTTGCTAAGGAGTCAGTGAACCCGAGGTCAATAACTCTGGTGTACAAATAATGCTAGCTAAGCACTTGGGCTGCCCATTTCTTCAATAACTCCTCAGAGTCTGGTGGTTCACAGCCTTGGTTGGGAGCCACTAGTTCCTTACTGGGCTCAATTTAGGTCACGGGGCTAAATTCGAGGTGTCAGTAGGCTAACCATACACACCATTTGAAACGGGACAGTACTGTTGTTTTCTGTCTGGTTTAGAACAGTACATCTGGTCTGCCTATCACATCATTACTGTAAAACACTTTTTTAAGCTGCAGATGGGTACTGTGTATTTATGTTATTCTTTATATCTTTGTGTATATAGTATGAAATATTTTACAAATAAAATTTTATTAAAAATCCACTGGATCCAAACCCTGGGCCAGGGTTTGTCCCTGACTCAGGTTAGATTGCCTGTAAGGCCGAGGTGAATGAACTCAGTCCCTGTGTGAACTTATTTGGGGCAGATGTGCTGGGGTAAGGGAGGGAGCAGTTGTGTGGGCTGCGAGGTTCTCTCTGAGTGCTGTTAGTGTCACACAGACCTTTAACCCTCGCAAAGGAGATGGTTCAGAGCACAGACCTGGTGCCAATCTGCCATTTATTCTAATCCTGGACATAGGTATATAGTAGCAGTGTGGTCTTGGGCAAATTACCTAATGTCTCTTTATCTTAGTTCCCTCATTTGTAAAATGAGGATGGACAAAAGTATCTATTTCATGGAGCTGTTATGAGGATTAAGAGGGAATACTAGTAAATTCTGGGTACAATGGCTGGAACATAGTAAATACTTGATTACTGTTTGTTAAATAAAAATAGAGGAAAGGTGGGCCCCTTGGTGCTAAGTTAATGGCCACAACAGTGTTTCTCCCCATGCTGGGTGCAATTACCTAGGGAGCACTAGATGGCAGCAAAGCATGATTCCTTAGTGCTGGCTTCCTGGCTTCCAGTCCCTCATCCACAAACAAGACAGCACTGACTGCTTAGTGTCAGCTGTCCTGGGTGTTCCCAGCACCTGCCAAATGACCCCCATACACCCCTACCCGCTTAGGGCACACTCACCTGTCTCACCACCACTGGTGAGCCTGGTTAGAGGCTGCACTAAATGGTGCCAGATCACCTGGGCACATTGCATGCAGTTTGCACCTTTGTTCTGACTGGGGTGATTATTACAAAATACTTTCTTAGATGTGGAATTACTTTGCCAAACGTTATGAGTAATTTTGAGGCTTTTGATATATATTGCTGAATTACCTTCTGAAGAAATTGTGCCAATTGATATAACACCAAGAATGGTGGTTTGTGTCCCTGTTTCATGCTACTGTTGGGTACTATTATTTTAAAAAATCTTTGCCCAAAATGGAGGACTAAAAATGCTAGCTTTTTTCATTTGTGTTTGTTTGCTAAGATTAAATATAGGAAAATATTTTTATTAGAGTATTATAAAACTGTTACCTTCTTTGCTCATTTTTTGTTGTTGAGATATTCACTATTTAGAAAGCTATTTATACAATATGGATATTAGCATTTTTTGTCACACACACACACACACACACACACACACACACACACACTGTAAATATGTTTCCCAGTTTTGGGGTTGCATAGACCTGTTAGTTAACAATTATTTATTCAGTTTTTGAAGAGTAATACCTTCAAGTGGTTCAAACACCAAAAAGCATAGAAAGGTATATAGTTGAAAGATTCCTTCACAACCCTATCCACCAAGTTCTCACTCTTCCCCAATAGATTTCATGGTTAATTGTTTCTTACTTATTGCTCCAGAGAATTTTGATGCCTGTAAAACCTGATACAAACATACATACTCTTTTTGCACAAATATTAGCATATATTGTGCCATCCTGGTTGTTTCATGCCTCACTTTATTTTTTTTTACTTAACAATGTATTTTTGAGATATTTCCATATCAATCTACAAAGAGCTTCCTCATTACTTTTTACAGTATTAGAGTGTTGTATATATTATACTTTATTTAACAACCTAAAAATAATTTAGGTTTTTTTGCCATTATTCTGCTATTACAAACAAGTCTATAATGAGCAACCTTATATATAGCTCATATTATATATGTCCAAGTGTATTTCTAGGATAAATTCCTAAAAAATGGGATTGTCGGGTAAAGGATCTATGCATTTACAATTAAATAGTTACTGATGAATTACTCTTTACAGAGATTGTGCTACATCGATGTATGAAAGCACCCATTTTGTTGCAGTCAAATAGGGCATTATCAAACTTTTAGATTTTTGTTAAACTGATAGGTAAGAAATTATACCTTAGTGAAGTTTTAGTTAGTATTTTTCTCATTATGAGCAAGGTTGAGCATCTTTTTTATATGTTAGAGACATTTGTATTTTCTGTGAATAATCTGTTTATATCATTTGTCCATTTTTTTCATTAGTCTTTTTCTTAATGACTTGCAGGAGGTCTTTACATATTAGGGAGGGAGTAGCCCTTTGTGATGTATGTTGCAAGTATTGTTTCTCAGTTTGTCATTTGCTTTTTACTTTTTTATTGCCATGAAGATTTTCTTTATTTTTATGTGATTTAATTTATCAATCCTTAATTTTACATATTCTGGATTTTTTGTCATAATTAGAAATGTCTTCTACTCTCCAAGATTATAAAATGTGTTTCCTATGTTTCTCTTTAACTTTTATGATTTAACATTTTCACATTTCAATATTTGTGCCACTTAAAATTTATACTGGTATAGAGTGAGAAATTGAACAATTTAGTTTTTGTCCAGATAGTTAATTAATGTTTTGATACTACTTGTTGAATAGTCCACCTTATTTATGACCATTATTTTCAAATCCTACGACATGAACTACATGATCACAGCATTTTTTTTTTATTGGGGTGACATCTGTTAGCAAGGATTACATAGGTTTCAGGCATACAATTCTACAGTGCATTGTCAACTTGATGTATAATCAGTTCACCATCTAATGTGACTTCTCTTTCCATCACCTTATGCATTATTTTTTTATAATGGAAAATGTACGATTTAATATCCAACAATTGGTAAAGTGTCAAATAATTTATACTATATTCATTTAATGGAATCTTAATGTTTTCAAAGACTAATTATGTGGGAAAATTCTCAAGATAAATTTAAGAGAGAAAAGGAAAATACAAAACCATATATGCCAAGTGATCCCAACTAAAATCAAAAGTGTATTTACATATTAAATGAATAGGAGGAAATTTATAAAAATTGAAGAATAGTTATCTCTGCCTTAAAATAAGTTTATTTGTTGGGGGTTCCCTGGTGGTATAGTGGCTATGCTTTGAGGTGCTCAATGCTATGGCCCAGGTTTGATTCCCAGCCAGGGAACTACCCAAAACAAAAAAAAACAAAAACAAAAAAAAGAAAGTTTATTTGCAATTTATATGTTGTCTTTTAATAACTTTTTTGTTTGTTTGTTTTGATGGTTCCCTGGCTAGGAATCGAACCCAGGCCAAAGCCTAGCCACTACACCACCAGGGAACGCCTTTTCTTTTAATAACTTGATAACCTCTAATAAGTGTTATTTAAAACAACAACAACAAAAAAAACTTACAGTATGTGTCTTTTGTAAAACCATTTTTTTAAATTATATTTTTAAGGTGTGAGATAAATAAAATGTATTTTCCCCCTTGAGGAAGCCTTGGGTATGTTTGCTTTTATTTCATCTAAATACCTGGGGCCTAGTACTGTAGCACAATGCTTTTATATTCTTGGTTATCTTGACTATGTTTTATTTCCTGTCTTCTTAGATGCCTTCTCTATTTTCCACAGCTCATTTACAGTGTTTTCTTGTTGAATTATTTCAGGTTCACCTTGGTCATAATGAGGGGATTTGGCTTTCCCTAGGGCTTCAGTCTTTGGCATTTCACGTGAGGAATGCCCAATGGACAAAGGGTCAGAAGGCCTGACCTTTAATTCTGTCTCTGTCCCCAGACAAGTGTGAACTAAAAGTTACTTCTCTTTGGGCCTCCTTCTTCTTTCTATAAAATGAAGGTGTTAGATAATCTGTAAGGTTCTTCTGGTTTAAATTTCTATCTACCAGCAACCACAGTGGATTCTGGCTTTCTGGGGTTTCAAAGGATTCACTATTATCATTAACAACTACAGGAGTGATTAATATTGAGCTTGATCCACAGTTGCAATCCATTGTTTCATGCAGATTAAAAATAATTATGACCCTTTACCAAAGCCTAGTAGTTGTTTGTCTTTTTTTTAAGGAATGTTACAGTTCTTAGATTTTTGTTGTTGTTGTTGTAGTTAAGCTAATGAAGCTAAACTAGGTCATGTCAGCTTACTTTCCTTGTTTTGGATTCTTGAGGCTGTCCTATCAGTGTTCTTGGCTACATTAAAGTGGGGTTTGTTCAGATGAGTGATATATAGTAGTCCCTGCTTATCTGTAGGGGATATGTTCCAGGGCCCCAGCAGATGCCTGAAAGTGCAGATTATACCGAACCCTATATGTACTATTGAGTATGTGTCTTCCTACACATACACACCGTGATTAAGTTATAAATTAGGCATAGTAAGAGACTAACAACAATAACTAATAATAAAATGGAACAATAATAACAACATACTGTAATAAAAGTTGTGTGACTGCTCTCTCACAAAATGTCTTACTGTACTGTACTCACCTGTCGTCTTGTGATGATGTGAGATGATGAAATGCCTACATGCAGAGATGAAGTGAGATCGGTGACTTGGGCATTGTGATACAGGGTTAGGCTACTGGGGACCTAAAAGATCATCTGCTTTGAGTGATCCTGGATCACTGAGCCATGATGTCAATGATTGGGTATCAGGAGCAGATGATGTCAATGGTTAGATGTCAGTAGCAGATGATGTCAATGGTTGGGGAAATTAAATATTTTCAGACCACAGTTGATTGCAGGTAACAAACTGTGCAAAGTGAAACCTTGGTAAGGGGGCACCACTGTATAAAATGAATAACATATGTGCGATGACCAAGGTTGCCTTGCAGCGTGAAACTTCCCAAGTTGCAGAGACCTACTGGACCTTCATTTCTCCAACTGAAATACTGGCTACCATCAAGAACTATGGGGTTGACTTTGTGTTAATCTAATCCTACTACCTTATGTTATGGGTAAGAAAATAGAGCCCAGGGGATGCTAAGTGATCTGTCTAAACTCACACAGCATGGAAGAATCAGGATCAAGACTATAGGGGCAGGATATATGGAAAGAGGACTGATTTCCAATTGAGCATTTGCAAGTAATAAGCAGTGTGATTTGGGCAAGTTATTTCTCCTTCCTGATTGAAGTGAACTAAAAGATAAAATGTGAAACTTTCTAGGTTCATTAATTATTTTGTTGACTAAAAGAAGGACTAGGTAGGTTGATAGAGAACTTCCTGCCCCCCCCAAAAAAAAACCAACAGAATATAATAATCAAGATATGATTCTACTCATTTTGTCATTTTTATCCATTTTTGAAAGATATTTAGATCTTCATATGTCTCCACATTAATGATATTTAATGTTCTTCACTATTTTTTTCTTTTAGCAAAATTTAGCAACACAATGCACTGTCTTTTAGTAAGTGCTATTGTTGAGTAGAAATAAAGATGAGGAAGACTGAGCTCTAAGAACCTCAGCACTCACTAATAGGTCTAAAATCTTAATGACATTAATGGGCACTAAACATATTATTTATTAATTCTCTTCTGGAATGAAGAGGCCTCCATGGATACCAGTTTATTATCCAGATCAACCTCTGTTGTACATAGTTTGTTTTATTAATTAACCTGTTTTTTAAATCATAGAATATATTATAGAAACAGCAAAACCAAAAAAATGTTCAAGAAACAGAAAATGAAAACCAGAAGTTTCTTTTACCACCCACCCCAGTGTTACTCCCCAAAGACAACCACTTTCAACAATATTTATTTTTAGTTTTTCCGCTAATTACCATAGTAAATGTTATGTTTTACTTTTGTTAACTTTTTATTTTGAAAAATTTCTAACTTACAGAGAAGTTGCAAGAATTCACCTAGATTTGTCAGCTGTAACAGCCTGCCATATTTAGTGTTCTCTCACTCTACAATATACACATTCTCCTTTTTGCTGAACTATTTGAGGAACAGTTGTAGACATAATGCCATTGCTCCCCAAAATACCTCAGCGTGCATGTCCCAAGGATAAGGACATTCTCCATAACCATAATATAATTCTCCCACGAAAAAAGTAACATTAATAGGATTATGTATTCCATAATTCAAATGTTCACAATTGTTCAACAATGTCCCTTTTAACTTTTTTTTTCAATCTAGGATCCAATCACTCATTACATATTGCACTGAATTGTTATGCTGCTTAGTGTCCTTTAATTTAGAACAGCAGTGTTTTTTCTTTCATGATGTATTTTTAAAGAGCACAGGTCTGGGAGTTCCCTGATGGTGTAGTGGCTTAAGGCTTCAGCACTGGTGCTGTCAGCGCTGCGGCCAGGGTTCAATTCCCAGTCAGGGAGCTACCCACATACCAAAAAGCAAAAAAAAAAAAAAAAAAAAAAAAAAAAAAAAAAAAAAAAAAAAAAAAAAAAAAAAAAAAAAAAAAAAAAAAGAAAAAGAAAAAAAAAAGAGCATAGGTCAGTTTTTTTTTTGCAGAATCCCTCTCAATTTGAATTTGTCTGATTGTTTCCTCATGATTAGATTCATTCATTCTATATTTCTGGCAGGACTACTGCATCAATGGTGTTATATCTTTCTCAGTGCAACATATCAGCGGAAACATGATGTCAGTTTGTCCCCTTATTACTGATGCTAAATTTGGACATTTTATTAAGGTGGTATCTGCCAGAGTCCTGCATTGTAAAAGTACCCTTTCCTCTTTGTCATTAATGAGTAGTCTGTGGGGTGGTACTTAGAGACCACACACGTGGCCTGTTCACTAACAATCTTTCACTCAATGGTTTTAATATCTAATGATGAGTCTTGCCTGAATCACTCATTACTACATGGTGGCTAAGGAGTGAGTTTTTTAATTCCATCATTTCTTCTATACTTGAGTTGGCATTTTTCTTTAAAAATCTCTCTTTGTTTTCCTCTCCTTGTTTTAGTATTTTTTTAATTTTTAAATATAAGATTAGAGCACATAGGTTGTTTTAAAATTATTCAACATATTATAATCTACTCTTGTCATTATTTTAATACTCAAATTATTCCAAATCTGGCCAGTGGGAGCCCCTTCAAGGTGGCTCCCTAGTCTTCGACATGTTAGTTAGCATCCATTTTTGAGCATTCCTTACTTTCTGGCAAAGAAGTTCTAGATTCACCTTGTCCTCTCCTTGCTCTGGCCCTGGTATCGGTCATGTCCCTTAGGAACCTTCCATTGTAATTTAAAATCATATAAACCAGAGCAAATTTTCTCCTTTCTACCTCTTATTCCCTTTCCATTCCCAGATTTTATAGCTATATATTTTTTGTGTTGTCAGTATTTATATTACATTTCGATCTGTACCTGTAGTTAAACTAGTTCATTCTTTGCTTATAGGTTGTTTCTAAAAATTAAAAACCAACTAATGAGATGTATTTTATGATTATATCATATAATTCCCTTTAGAAACAAATATGCATTGAGTCACACATTTTAGTGCAGATATGAATCTCCTAAGAAGCTTGTTAAAGATTTACATTCCTCAGTGCCACCCCTCTGAGCAGTGGGGAGCGGAAAGAGCCTGGGCTTTGGAGATAGGCAGGCAGGATTCTCAGCTCAGCCTCTTACAGGTTGGGGTTGGGTGAGCTTGAGCGGGTCAACTTCCCGAAGTCTCAGTTACCTCAGTTACCTTCAAGGCAGTTACAACATCCACCTGGCACTGGGATGGTATCTGCTAGATAAAATGTAATATGTGGCAGCTATTAAAATTAATTCTACATCTCTCCATCCAAAATGAGATTGCTAAGGGCTAAGCACTTGGGTACCTTTGGGCAACAATAACAAACAAGACAGGTATGGTTCCTTACTTTGTTGCATTTATATTCTAGTAATTCAATTTAACAAGCTTTATTGGGTTTGGGATACCAGGCACTGTATGGGTACACAGACAAACAAGACATTGTCCTTGCACTGAGGAAAAAAGAAGTGGACACTAATCATAACTAAAACAGAGGAAGGGGAATGCTGATAGGTACAAACCAAGAGTGGTAGGCTCCAGGGGAGAGAGCCATCTACAGGACAGATCAAGGAAGTTTCCATAAAAGATACGATACTATACCTTAAAGGCTCTTGAATGATGGTTAGGATTTTGTAGGATGGGATGAGGAGGGTGGTGGTGGAGTGGCTTTTTAAAAAAACATGAATGCAGGAACAGCTAATAATTCAATGTAGCAAAAGAGCTGGATGCGCATACACAAAAGGGCAAGTGATATGTGTGCATAGTGGGGAAATGCAGGTTGGAGCCTCAACTGCCAGGTGAGGCATTTGGACTCTGGTCAGCTGTGGGAGCCATGCAGGAATCAGAACACGATTGCGTAAGTCTTAGCTTTTAATACTTGGACCTTCTCTTGGCTTCATTCTGGAGTATGTATCCTTGTTTTCACCACCCTCAGGACCTCTCCTCTTCTGCTCACTGTGACTGTGGTCTCACGTTCAGTGTTCAGTGTTCTGTCACTGCTCTCAGGTAAGGGTCTGAAAAACTCACTCAACCTTAAGCATAAAGTGAATTTCCAGATGGTACCGCCCTAGGCAACAGCATTTGGCAGGTATAGTGGAAAGAAAGAGCACGAAACTTAGAATCGGGAAGGAGGCCTGGTTCTAGTCCTAGCTCTGCCTCTCACCAGCTGTATGACCTTGGGCAAGTCATCTTCCTTCTTTGAGGCTCAGTTTCCTCATTTGAAAAATAACCAGGCTGGATGGGATGATTGATGATGACCCTTCCAATTGCAATCTTCTCTAATTTGCCAAGTACCAAATCCAAAAATGTCTGTTTTGGCTCATGCAAAGGGAAGCTGTTGCTGCAAATTAGGTATTAAGCATGAGGCTCAGAGGAGATTGGAAAGAGAGGCTACATGTAGGTGCTTCAGCAGTGTCAGCTGAGCCCAGCCTTGGATTCATCATGACCCAGGCATTGACCATGTGCATGAAGAAGTCTCCAGAATAGTCCATCCTCCAGTTGTTCAGGTCTTCCCAGTTGAAGCCCCAGATTTTGTAGAGCGCAGATAAACTATATGTGCTGTGTATTGTCTGAGTTCTTGACCTTCAGAATCTGTGAGTCTAACAGAATTTTCTCTTTTTTTTTCTTTCTTTATTTATTTAACAGAATTGTTTCAAGCCACCAAAGGTGGTTTGTTATGCATTAATAGATAACTGGAAATGAGATGTGTGTGTGTTTTGAGGGTAGTCTGAGGATCAAGGGTGTCCCTATGCTGGTGAAGACTCAGTGGAGGTCCTCCTTTGCCTGCTGATTTTGGAAGCCACCTCTGTCTTGGATACTTACTCCAGGTAGCACGGTGCTCTTGGGAGAGGAAGCTCAGAGCCTGCACTGTCCTGAGATGTTATAAAGTTTATAAACAATGAAGTTCTGGGATCTTTCCCCAGGCTGTATGAGACTCTGAGGTATTACCAGTCAGCTGGAAGGTGGGGTTCATCTGTATTTGTCAGTACCTCAGTGTGGGAAAGGCTAAAGGGCAAAAGGAAGGTTGCTCACTCTGATAGAGGTCCTCAGTTCATCTTATACGCTCTATCTCATTTCAGCCCAGCAATAGCTCCATACACACTCTGTGAAGGGGTGTTTCCCACATTTTACCCATGAAGGAAAAACTCGGGTGCCATGCTAAGAGTATACATGGAGAACGTCAGAGCTGGCGAAACTCTGAAGAATGCTCTTTCCTCTACAACTGTCTTGAGAAGATCCGTGGGTGACCTAGGGATGGAAGTTCTGGGAGCAGGGCTCCATTTCCTTTTGCTAAATAGGCTCTTGTTTTGAAGTAAGAACACTGAACTTGGCTGAACTTCTGTTTCTACTGCCTTCCTTCCCCAACCCCCTCATTCCTTTTCCACACCCAGGATTCTGGAGTAAGGAAAAGAGAAGGAATCCATTCACAAGTCCTTTGTTAGGGAAGACTTGATGATGATGAGGGGTTTCACTCACCAATCGTGCCAGGGCTGGGGGCACAGAGGGCAAGCAAGGCCAGGCCGCTCCCAAGCTTGGGGGTAGTGGTGAGAAGGGGAGTGTCCTCCATCACCGCGCAGTGAAGCGTGGGTAGTGAGGCTCCCAGAAGAATCTGTGCGGTTTCAGGGATCCTGCTGGCGGGCAGGGAGGAAGCAGCCTATTCCCTAGCGGGACTTCCTCTCTCACGGAGTGTGTTGACGAGGAAATACCATTTTCTGAGCGATTGTGCCAGACTGCGTAAGTCACACTTATCAGCTCATTTATTTTCTTACTTATTTTTATTTATTTATTTGGTGTTTCCCTACCTGGGAAATGAACCAGGCCGCGGCGTTGAGAGTGCCGAAGCCTAGCCACTGCACCACCAGGGACGCCCCTATCAGCTCATTTAAATCCATTTCCAGGCCAGGCTTGGAGAGATTAGCTGACTTGCCCAAGGCCACACAGCATAAGAGGGGCAGAGTGGGTATGGACGCCCGGAGGGTTTTGCCAGAGCTCGAGAGGTGACTGCCGGGACCTGGCAGGGAGGCTCTGGGCCCTCATCCCCGGGCTGTCCCGAGGGGCTTCCAGCAGGGGGCGCCCCGAGCCCCGTCCCGGGCCATCGCGCGCGCCACCAGCCGGCGCCTGGGACCCGGCTGGCCGCTCCGCCCCCTCGGCTCCTCCGTGGTTCCGCGGGCAGGAGAGCGCCGGCCGCGCCAGGAGGAGAGCCGAGCCCAGCGCCGCGCACCCCGCCGCGCACCCCGTGCGCCCTGTGCCCACCGCGCCCGCCGCAGCGCAGTCTTCCGCCGTGAGTAGCGCCCGTGTGCGGGCTCGACGGGCGCGACGGGACGCGCGGCCCGATCGTAGCGGCGCCCCCGGGCTGGGGCTAGCCGGGGACAAATTGCTCCCGGGCGTTTCTCGTCTTCCCCAAGCTCGCCGCCCCGGTCCCTGACGCCGCTCCCTGGGTATGGCCCGCCGTGGCCTTGGGCGCTGTGGCGGGCACTTGGAACTCCAGGACCTGCCCGCTGCGCCCCGGGGCGCGCTCCCAAACCTGCCACTTTGATCCGAGGGACGGACGGGGTGGCGGACAGAGGCCCGGCACCCAGGGTAAAGATGGGAGACAGTCTTCCATCAAGTTAGGGCCCCTTGACCGAGAACACCTCAGATTTCTGGGAAGAGAGGGGCCAGGTCTTCTTAGCATCAGCCACCTGGCACACCTCCTTGTAACCCCTTGTTCCAGGAGGTGATGCTAGGAGGCTGCTCCTGGCATAGTCAGCTTCTTATGTGGCAGAATGAAGCTGTGAGCCCGGTCATCAGGAGGGCAACCAAGTAGGTCTTTGTAGCCTGGGGTAGAAAGGCATTGAAGGGTGTTGTCAACAGCTGACCCCAACTCTGGGCCGGGTGTTTTGGATGTCTCATGGCATGTGTGGATCTGGCTAATCCTCATTATAACTCTGCAAGATGGAAACTAGCATTCTCACTTTAGAAAGGAGAAAATGAGGCCCAGAGAGGTAAGTATGGAGGCCACGTAGGTAGCGGTACATTAGGGGTGTACAATGGAAGAGAGGGTGCCATAGCTGGCTGCCTCAGAGGCAGGTGGGAAGGTCACTAGGGGCAGGTGGAGTGAGCACAGCTCCTGATACCTTGTACTCTAGAGTACAGGACGGTAACCAGGCAGGGTGTTGGTGGTGGTGGTGGTGCGGTGGGGTGCGGTGGGGCTGCTGCGGGGTTGTGGGGCGTTGCTGCTAAGTTATTCCTGAGAGAGTCCTGGTGACTGAGAGGTACTGGTGCCTTGGCCCCTGCACAAGTACTTTCAGAGTCCTATTCTTCCCAAACCACGCATCTCCCAGGATGTGTTTTTAGTTTTATACCTAAAGTGATCCCATTAGTAATCAGCAGCTTTAGGAGAGGCTTGGGCATGGGGCACAGGGATGTGTGGATGTGGCAGTGTGTGCTGGTCTGGGGCAGGTTTCTGGCTGGCAGGCATGAGACCTGAATTGACCCTGACCACCTCTCTGCAGCCTCCCTAGTTGTTAGATGTGGGGTGAACAAGCAGGCTGCCCAGCGAAGGTGGACCTTCACTAGAAAGATGGAGTTGTCTCATGTCAGGTTAGGCTGGCAGCTCGTCTTTTCGGAGCCCTAGCTTCGTCATCAGAGATTGGGGTGGGTCAAAGCCTTGAATGCTTGGAGGGCCTCTATAATGCCAGAGCCCCCTCCCTTCTGTTGGCAGCCTCCCCCGAGGCTGAGTATGATGGTGCCTAATTGCAGGGATAGAGTGGGAAGTGTGAGGGGACAATCACACCTGCCCCCTTGCTGTGGTCCCATTTCCCTGACTTGCACTGGGTGAAGTGGGGTGAGGACCTCCAAGAGTTCAGCAGATGAGCTAGGACCAGTGTGGGAGAGGGCTTAGCAGGATTGAGAGACCCCTATGAAGTGATCCTCCAGCCCTGGAGGACTCCTCTTAGGTTGTCCCTTAGGAGGCCACTGATTTCCCCAACCCTGATGTCACCCTTGGAGGGTTCAGGGTGCTGTTAACTGAAGCCTGGGAAAAACAGCTTGAGTAGGCTAGATGTGTGCCTTTTAGTATGTTCCTTCCCCTGTCTGGACCTCAATTTCCTCCTTTTGTAAAACAAGCGGGTTAAATTAGACATTGGTTTTTCAGTCCCCCCTCCCAATGAATTCTTACACAGAACCCCAACATAGTGTGGTTAAAGTGGAACTACTCTGTCCTCACAATGGTGGCTCTTAAAGCAGAGTCTAAACATCCCCTACATGGGACCCCTTTCTGTGAGGTTCTAGGAAATCTGTGTTAGCCCTCAGAAGTGTTGCCTAGTGTTAGGTTTGGGGGCAGGAATGTGAATTCTAGAGACTCCACTATGAGAAATGTGGGCATTCAGAGGGGTCTCATCCTTGGGATGTCTGGAGCCAATGGTCTATGGCTCTGGCCAAAAGCTGTAGCTGTGTCCTTCCCTTGGGCCATGAGATTTCATCTTTTTTGGGCCAGAAAGTTGCCTATGCCTCTGGGTCCTTCTGCATGTCATAATTGGTGACACAAGTATCCACCTCAGAGTTTCTCCTGTTAGTTTCATGTTTTTAAACTAGTACAATGCACTCACCTTTGGGAGAGATGTAAGGAAAGGGCTTTGTTATCAATTGTTTTTACCTGATGAGGTATCATCATTTATGGAGTGCCTGTTGTACACGAGCTACTAAAAGTGGGGAGAGGTGAGAATGTCACAACCCCTGCCCTTATGGGGTTCCAAAACAATAGGCAGGAGGAAAGGAACTCACATATTTTGGGACCATCCAAGCACTACTGAAAACATTTTACATATGATAATCTCATTTGCTCCTTAAAGTAGATATAAGATTTTGTATTATATAAAACTTTGCATACAAAATAAGTATTATATATATTCCATATACCCATGTAACCACCACCCAGATCAAGACTGGTGCCCAGGCCTTATTCTCAGGGCCACCTGCTGACCTCCTGCCTGTCAGCACTCATGGTTCAGAACCCAGAAACCCCCTTGTGTTTCCTTCCAGGCACAATTTCCCATCCAGGGGTAGCCAGTATTCTGATTTCTAGCAACATCAATTAGTGTTGCCTAAGTGGGATCACACAGAGTGAAGTCTTCTTTGTCTGACTTCTTTCATTCAAATACATATGTTTATGTATTTCATTCATGTAGTTGCAGATAGCAGTAGTTTATTCTCACTGTTTTTAGTATTTTATTGTGTGCTTATAACTGTTCATTGATCTATTGATGGCCATTTGGTTGTTTCCAGTTTTTAGTTATTACTAATAGTGCTGCTGTGAGCATTCTAACATGAACCATTTGGAAAACATCTGCATGCCTTACTTTTAGTTATGTCCATAGGAACTACCCAACAGTAGTTGTCCCAGTTTTTGAGAGTTCTAGTTGCTCCACATACTCACTAACACTGGGCATTGTCTAGACTCATTTTCCATGTAAGTACATAATTTGAAATTCAGTGAAGTTGTCCTGTGTTCAATGTGTGCTCTCAAGTGGCAGAGCTGGGAAATGAACCCAGGCCCTTGTAGCTATGGAATCTTTGCTCCTTCCCTTTGGGTTAGACATAGATTATGACAAGTCAGAATATGATAAGCTCTTACCTTAAAAATGTATGAAGAGCCCTCTCTGTGAATTTAAAGAGGGGAAGAATTTTTATCTGTTTTGGCTAGAAAAAGGGTCATGGAGCCTCACAGAGATGGTAGCAGTTGGGCCACTAGGAATGTTCTCCAGGTGGGCCTCCTATGGAAAGGACCCTACTTGAACTGAGTCATGGCAGGGGTCAAAGTTCTGGGGGGAATGGGAAAGGTCTACTTTGACTGTAATATAGGTTATGTGGAGGGAGGGACCCAAGATTGGAAAGGTGAACTGGGGCCAAACTGGTGGGCTTAGTTGTCCTTGGGGCTCCCTGCCTGCACCCTGGGCACCCAGGGTATGGAACCTAAGGATACGCTTATTATTTTGCTGGGGAGCTCGGGCTGCTTCAAATCCAGCTCAGCTCCTGATAGCAAATGGCCCTGGCCTTGTGCCAAAGGAGGATCTTAGCTGTTCCTGGGACTGCTTTCACAGTATCAGCCAACAGAATTTTTTGGAGTTTTCTGCTTCCATCTAGTTGTGTGAAATTAGTCAACTCCCCATCACCCTGCACTGGGACCTGACCAAAATAGTTTATTTAGAAGGATATTTTTCAGCACAAAGATGGTAGTTAGCAGTCCTGCTACCCTCTGGGGTTGTCTCAGGAGATTTGCCAGATGAGGTTGGGGGTTGAACACACATGGAGCTTCTGATTTTGGTGAAGCCAAGTTTGCCAGGAGGAACTCTCTACCTTTCCTCAGAGAGGAACGGAACTGGTTGTCTCAGTGGCTTGGGAAGCAGAAACACAAAGGATAGCCTGGGATGAGTCAAATAGTAATAGTAACAATCATCCTTCTTATTTGCCCAGCAGTTTATGCCCTTATCACAATGGATCCTCACACAGGTGTGTGAGGTAGGTGAGAAAGATGTTATCACCCCTGTTTACAGATGAGGGGGACTGAGGCCTAGAGAGGGTGCCAACCTGCTGTAACACAGCTAACATACACCCAGGCTAGCCTCCAACGGGGCTCCTGATGTCTGCTCTTTTCGGTATCCCATGCTCGCCGAGCCTTGGCTGAGTACGGAGTGAAGCAGGAGGACGATGTGTGATGGACCCTAAGTGCTGATAGGCAGGAGGTCAGCAGGTGACCCTGAGAGTAAGGCCTGGGCACCAGGCCATCTTGACCTGGAGGTCTTCATGGATGTGTGTGCTTCAGTGGAAGGGAGAGAGGCTGGTGGCATCTTGGCAACAGAGCTCTGGTTTGCAGAGGGCAAAGGTGAAGGAAAGAGGGTGAAATGTACACATCACCTGAGAGTTAGAACAGTTTCAGCCACTTGGCATTGATGAGTTGTGTCTTTATGTAATGGTGCCTCCACCCAGCCTGGGGAAAACAGTCTTTTGGGACTTATGGGGCCTGGGTGTGGTTGGTATCTGATTAGCAGGCAGAAGAAAAGCTGTCAACGCTAGCCAAAATGAGCTCTGAGAGGCCCATGATAATGACTCTTGAAAGATATATGGACAGGCAGCTGGTGTTATCTTTGTGATTTGCAGACTATGTCCTGGGCCCTGCCCTTGGGGTGCTGTCCAGGGTGGCAAGAATGGGTGTGCTCCCTGGGGCAGGGGAATCCCAGGGCAGGATGCAAACAGTCTCTTCTGGTGGATTGGCATGCACTCCCCATGGCCCAGAGTTGTCCTGTGGCTCTCACTGAGGAGCCCTGGCCAGTCAGAGTGAGCTTCATTTTATAGATGAGGAAACCAAGGCTCCTCTGACATGAGGTGAGGTCATAGATCTAGCTGTGGGCAAAACTGGAACTAGAACCTCAGGCTCCTGACTGCTGGTGCCTGTTGTAATTTGTCACACCATTCCCACCCATCTTTCCTTGGGGTGATGCATGAGAGCATTTACAAATCAGTTCAGACTCGCATTCTGGTGACACAGCCCCTCAGGGAGCTGAAGTCATGAAAATCCCTTACCTTTTGACTACATTTTATAGTTTACAAAACAATCTCATGATTTGCAGTTGGTTTCTACCCCTTTTACAGTCAGGAAAGCTAAGTCTTCCGCAGTTTAAATGACTTATTCAAGCAAAGCTGGGACTTGAACCTGGATCTTCTGACTCAAAAACGAGTGCTCTTTCTCCCCCATCACAGCTGCCTCTTTTCTCAGTGGACATAATTTCCTGAGAACAGATTGCTGAAGTTGTTATGGTTCTGTTTCTATGAATTTGTTCAGAGCAGATCTGAAGGAGTGAGGAGGGCTCTTTTTCTGTCTCCTTAACAAATGTGAATTAATCTAAATCAAGTAAGAACCATGCCATGTCAGTTGGTTGCAAGCAAGGAAAGGCTCGAGCAGGGCAGTTCTTCAGGAACCAAGGCTATGGATTATTATCAAATTATTAGCTCCCTTGAAGCTGATTACTTTTTGGCCCAGACTCTTAGGCTTATGCCAATGTAAACATCTGTCCTAATCTCAGGTCTCTTCAGTTTCAGGGCTCCATGCTCCAGTCCTCAATGAGGAGCCCAAACATGGAGACGTTCAAACAGCAGAAGGTGGAGGACTTTTATGACATCGGAGAGGAGCTGGGAAGGTAAGAGGTTGTGAGAGGCAGAGGACTGTGAGATGGATCCAAGAATATGCTTCTCTTGGTACACTTGTCAGTTGATCTTGTAGGGCACGAACTTGTCATAGGATTCATGGGCAGCTTTAAAAACAATCCTGAGGCTTATTCATCTCCATGGGTGGCTCTGCAAATACTTACGTCTCTGGAAATAAAGACTTGCCGGCAAAAGGGGCTAGCCTTGTTGAGTGCTCTATTTTCAGTATATTCTGGCTGAGAGTTATGGTGGATCTAAATGATTCTTGGTTTATCTGTCACTTTTCTCACAAAGTCCTCCTTAGGCTTTGGACTGAGACCTGACCTGTTGGTTTTCTTCTCTGAGTCCCAATTGGCATTCTCCATGGCTCCCAGGATTTTGTTTCATAAGCTCAGCGCCTGAATGGGAGGTGAAGTAATCCTCCTGAAAGTGGATTTGCATTGAGTAATAAGTCACACGAACCTAGTCATGAAGCCTCCTGGGTGGGAGGAGGGAGTTATTGGGTGCGTTTTCAGGTTTGCAAAACCCAGAATGCAGCTAGGGCTAACCTCGGAGATTTGAAAGTAGTTTCTATTTGGAGAAAAAGGAAGATTTTCCAAAGCTCTCTTTTTGCTTTCCATTTCTAACAACGGCTAATACTTAGATGGTGTTTTGGTGATTATAAAACACTCGCCCTGAAGTTTCATTCTCACAGCAACACAGGAAATGGGAAATATTTTTACTCTCATTTTTTTGCATGAGGAAACTGGGGTCCAAAGTGTTTAAGCAAGTTGCCTAAAGTTGCTCAGCCATCAAGTGACATACCCAAGGCCTGCCCAGTCCAGTTTGTAAGTGCACAGCTGTTGTCCTCTCCCCTGTGAGCATGGCACTTGCACACTCACACGTGCTTACCAACCTCCCACTTTCACAAACCCAGCAGAGTAAAAACCTGGGAGCTAGGGCCTCCACTGTATCCAAGAGGCAGAACAGGAGGCCTTTCCCCTTTATAGAGCTCTTGGGTCAGGACTAATTCTTTACTTTCTTTTATTTTTAAAGATGAAGCAGAACTTCAAAGCTAGAGCCTTACTATGAGAAGAATGGGAGGTGAAGTTGCTTCACATTCAGGCAGTGCTTGTCTTGAGTGGCTGGCTGGCTGGCTGAAGTGGGGAGGCAGCGATGCAGAGACCCCAGAGAGGGATGGCTCCTCTGCCTTATGTCAGAGATCAGCTGACACTGGCTATCCAAGGTCTGGTGAAGGGGTGGGAGGAGGACAGAGGCTGGGGACGGTCATTTGGAATCTGCCTCTGAATGGGAAGCCAGGTTCCCTTCTCCTCATGTGCGTGCGTCTCCTGACCTTGGTGACACCAGGGGGAAAGTGGCATCCTCAGCAGCAGACCTTGCCAATGCCAGTTGATTTGGTGGCCTTACCTCAGCCATGTCCTGTGTGCAGGGGTCTGTGATAAGTGTTGTGGGTACACAGATGAGGAGGACACAGACAGAGCTCCAGCTGGCGGTGGGGGCAGTCGCGCACAAGGGCAGAGCTGGATGGGACTAGTGTTAGGGTGGGCTGAGAACTGAGAAGTTGGAGTGGGGGACTCTGAAGGAGGAAGTAGCAGTAGTTTCCTGCAGAATTCATCTATTACTCCTTCTTAGTCCTGCCTTTCCCCTATTCATACATCAGAGCTATTAGAACTTGAAGAGATCCCATGTTTTCTGGTCCCTACTGTAATGGGGTGTGAAGGCACCATGTACCTCACAGGCTGGGGAGCCTTAAAGGACCCCGCCTACTTTTCTAAAGTGCTAACTGAACATAGGGTGGTGAAGAGGCCTTTGGAATGGCTTGACAACAAGGACTTGGGGTTTAGAGGTCAAATGAATTGGAAGGCCATTAGAGGTCCTTTCTAACAGGCTCTTCATTTAATAATTGAGGAAACTGAGGCTCAGCAAGGGGAAGGTCTTGCTTGGAGTCATAAACAGACTGGAAGTAGAGCTGCCTCCAGATGACTGCTTAGCTTCTGAAGGGACAGTCCTATCTTTCTCTCTGCCTTTTCTTTTCGTCACTTAACGTACTATTGAGGGCCTACTGTGTGCCAGGCACTATCTAAGGTGGTGGTAAACAAACAGACACATTCCTGTCCTCTTGCAGCATATGATCCATTGGTGGAGAAAGGCACTAAATAAGTGGATAAGGGAACACAAAAGGATAAATCATTATAGCATGTGTTAAGGGCTATGAAAGGACAGAACAGAGAGAGTAGGGGACATAGGTTAGACTGAGTAGTCAGGGGAGACTACACTGAGGAATGACGTTAATTTGAGAACTGGGGGGTTGATATGCAAGTAGAGGCATCACCTTGGACATAAACCTCAAGAGGAAGGGCCTGGGGCCTGAGCTGCTGGCAGGAGGTCAGCATGGTTTTAGAATGGGAGGGTGGGTAAGCTGTGCTAGATGACCTTGGAGACCTAGGTGGAGGCCAGATGCAGCTGGCAACTCCCTGTCAACATGGAGTGGTGGAGAGGTTTGGCCTCAGGGGTCACACAGATTGGAATTGTGGTCCCCTTCCTAGCTGTGCAACCTGGGGACAGCTTGCTCAACCTGTCTGGGCCTACATGTTCTTACCTGTAAGATAGGAATAGTAATAGTACCTACCTCATGGTTGTGGGGATTAAATGAGATGCTGAGTCTATGGTGTCCCTCACAGAACTGGGCACGGGGTAAGTGTTCAGTGAACACGAGCTTCTGGACTTTGCAATAAGTTTGGGGCCTCAGAGCCCTGCCTCCCATCTATGGAGCCCCTAGGAGGAAGGTGTGGGACTGTGCAAGAAGAACAGTGTGGACAGGGGTTATTCTTATTTTGGGGACAGCTGTGTGTAAATCTGCTTCCTTGGCTATCAGTGAGTACCCTGACCTACACTTAGGGCTATCTCATTGATTTTAACTCCTGTTAAGTCCTTAGTATGCAAAAATGAAAATGAATGACAGTCATTTTTCATTTTTACCTGTACTGATGGATGAAGCTGATAAACATAATGTTGGGCAAAGGAAGACAGAGTTAAACAGTCCATACTGTATAATTCCATTTATGTGAAGTTCACGAGAGGTATAATGAATCGTGTGTTAGGAGTCAGAATAGTGGTTATTGTGGGGGGGGAGGTCTAGTGACTGGAAGGGGGCCCAAGAGGGATTTCTGGGGTGCAGGTATTGTTCTGTTTCTCGATCTGATTCTGAAAATATATTAAGCCATACATGTACATATACATTTTCCTGTAGGTATGTTATACCTTAGCTAAAACTATGCGTTAACAAACAAGGAATCTAACTTCACTCCCTGCCCTGGTCTGGTCCCTGAAGCACGTGTTTTTAATTCCTAGGAGGGTCTTATCTGTCCTTGTCCTACAAGTAAGAGAACATCTGTAAGAAATGCTGCAGAATCCAACTTTGGATGGGGACAGCGTGCCCTGGCTGGAGAGGCCTGTGCTTGGCCCTGCGTACGAGTATCTCGCCTGATTTCCTGCTCCTAGCACTAAGTGCCCAAAAACTTGGCTGCACTCACCTTTTGGCACCAGCTTGCTGGGGATGCTGGTGTGACTGGAGAAATGCTGGCCTGCAGGTTCTGGCCTCTCCCAGCCTTGGTAGCCACTGTAGGGCAGAGCAGGGGAATCTTTGAGTAGGGTTCATAAAGAGAAAGCCATCCGACTCTTCATTATGTAGACAAGACTAAGACCAGAGAGGTGAAGTGTCTTGTCTAAGGTCACATGATGAGCTGGTGATAGACCAGGGCTCTGGCCACCACACCATAAGAACCCACAAAGCACAAACTCATTTTTTTCTTCAATTTGAATGCTTCTGGGAGTCGGGGAGAATATATGGTAGGATGGTCCTTTCTTTTTGAACTTGAGGGTAGAGTTGCAAGGTCAGACTCAGGAGGTAAGCGTTTGGGAAGGAGTGATGTTCCCTGGGGGAAGGGCACTAGTAGAGAGGCCCAGTGATGGATGCTGTGTGCCCAAGGAGACAAGGTAATTTAATGTAAGCGGCATATAATAATTATTGGTTTCTTTTTTCCATACTTACATTACTTTACTTAGATGATCAGATTATTACATTAACATAAAATCATACCATGTCACTGTTGAACTGGATCTCAGTCCAAGTCTCCACTTTATAGACAAGGAAAGTGAGGCCCAGAAAGGGGAGATAATTTGTCCAAGGTCACAGAGCAAGCAATATTGGAGGTGGAATTTAAAGAAGCTTTTCGATTGCAATGTGCTAGTTTAAACAAACAGACAAGAGCATTTATATGTACATCCACAGTTCCCACCTCTGTCAGGGAGCTTACCTCACCTTTACCATACACATCCCATCATCCCCTCCTCCTTCCTTGGTGAAGACAGGCCAAAAGTTCTACTACTTACTGGAGGCCTACGTGTACAAAGTACCCTAGTGGGTACTTAAAGAGCCTCCTTTTGTAGGATCAGGAGCCTTGGGCCAGGGAGGGATCCATTGCTGTTAAACTTCGCCCTTCTTGGGAGCTGATGCATTCCCTGGGACAGCCACATTGTTAGGGCTACTCCTAGACCTGTCTCCTATGGGGTCCTCTGTGGTTAAGATCACCCACCACATACTCAGCTTAACCAAGGCAATCTTTTGAGGGGAGAAACAAAAACCTATAGGACACGTGTAGAGCTCAGATTTACCCAGGCTGGGTGCTGTAGCCCAGTCACTCCACAAAGCACTGAGGAACACAATAATAATGGCTGTTGGGGTTACCTGTCTCAGTCCTTGGGAAAGGGGTTTCCAAGATGAACTCTGAAGCAGGGAGACTTTTCCTATTTCTTTTTAAATAAAAAAAATTATTATAGAAGTGATGCATGGCAAGTGTGATAAAGTTATGAAGAGTTAAAGTAAAAAGCAGAGCTCCCTCTGCCTTTCCTCCACATCTCACACCTGCAGGTAGACTTTGATGATAATTTTCTTCTGTTGCCTTTTAGAAGTTTTCTAAGTAAAGCAAGTGTGTGCTGGACCCAGATGGGATCACATGACCCTAATAATCTAAGCTTGCATTTTTCGTGAAATACAGTGAATATTTTTTTGTAGCCATGTGTATAGATCTATGAGACTTACTTTGGATGAAAGTGTTTTTTTTTAAATAAAAAATTTAAGAGGACAGTTTAAGCCAATAAAAGATTAGCAGCCTTAACCCAGCAGCTATTTTTATTTCTGTCTTAGCTTCTAATCTTTCCATAGCTATTTCTCACGTCCACACATCCCCTCCTCTTTTGTGGCTCCTTGAGGTACACATATACTCGGAGTTAACATCCCCCATAGTGTTAAGCTTCTGGGGCAGGTTGGGGAGGCCAAGGGGAGCAGGAGCAGTGCTCACAGTTCTGGGGTTGCCCGGGGATGAGATTAGGCCTATCCTGTCTCACATTGTTTGTACTGGCTGTCAGCTCTTTGAAGGAAGGTCTGCATCTGTTCTCCTATTTTGAGTGTCCCTGTAGTTCCGAGACAGAGGTGAGAGGTCCCCAACACTTTTGTCACTTCTGTCTATTCTTGCTGTTTCCTCACTCTGGGAAAAATTAAACTTTTTCTTCAAGGTCCAGATCAAATGTGGTCTCACTAGCAAAACTTGTCATGATCCACCACCTCCTACCCCAATCCCTTCTGGGGATTTAATTACCTCTTATTCTGGACCCACGTCTCTCTTAAGTGCTAAAGTCCTCATACCTCATGTTATGCAAAAGAGTTCACCTGGTCATCTTCCCTGCTAGACGGAGGGTTCCTCCAGGCTGGGCTCCTGCACACTTAATCTTTTGTCCATCCATTCCTCTTCGCCACTGCCATAGTGTCCAGCCCAGACCTTCCATACTTGATAAGTGCTCAACTCCCAAAGGTACCCATCAGTTAAGTGCAGAGCAGTCTGGAACATGCCTTGAGTTAACTCTGGGGTAGAAAACCTCAGCCAAGCCCCCAGCTCCCATAGACCTTGGAATCCATGAATGTCCAGGATTCCCCAAATACACAGTGGGAAACAAAACAAAAATGACCTCCATTTCCTAGACACACATTCTTGTTTTTAATCCTTGTAACACCCTGTGAAGCAGTTGTTATTCCCATCTTAGGGAAGAGACTCAGTCTCTAAAGTGTTACATAACTGGCTCAAGAAATACAGGCCTACCTTATCAAGGAGCAGTTATGTGGGAAATTCTGTTTTGTACAATGCGGCAAATCTCAGAGAAAGTGAGAAATAAAAGCCAGAAACGTCCCTGTCTGTGCCTAGGCTGGGATTTGTGCCTCTGACACAGACATACTTCTGTTTCCTGCAGCTGGGAAAGTGAAAGTGACCGACATACATGCAGTAACTTCTACCCTCATGTCAGTGTCTGTGTCAGGTACTTCCCATCCTTCCAGAACAATATGAGCTGGATCACATTCCCACTTCACAGATGTGGAAACTGAGGCTCAGAGAAGTTATACAGTGGTCTGTCACTCATGCCAAAAGGCTTCCTTGCCACTAACACCAGCCTTGTCTGTGCCAGGCCCAGGCAGCTCTCAGCTTGGTGTTAGTGGCAAGGTAGACTTGTGCCCTACATGAACCAGTGGTTTCCAAGAGGTGACTGGGAATGTGTCGATGAGTATGTGCACATCTGTACTCTATCGCAGTCCAGTGACTCTTCCCAGGCACCCGCTGTGTGATGGGCACCATGAGGGGCACAGTAGACCTAGGGCTCAGACTTTGCCCCGGAAGAGCTTAAGGCTTCGTTGGGGTCCAGGAGTACTCTCCTTGGAAGCTAATGAAGTTAGAAGATGGAACAGTTCATGAGTTAATGGGGTGCCCCAAAAGCATGTGCTGTTTGCTCAGAAGAGGAAGCTGTCACCCCGGGTGAAGCAGCTCCTCACAGACTAATCTGGGAAATGGCTGCTAGCCACCTTGAGGTACGGGCTCTGCCAAGAACTGAGAACCATCAGGACTGGGCTTGGGCGAGAGGGCACACCGAGAGGGTCGAAGGGATGGGCCTGCCAGTAGGGTAGGCTACAGCAGAGGGCCCTGGATGACAGAAGCCATGGATGAGGGAGAGAGGCGTTTGTATCACCCTTTGTTAGGAAAACAAAGCACAAAGCCACTCAAACAAAGTGGCTGCGTTGCACACTTGCACACGCTTCAGTCAGAAGCTGGCACACAGAGCAAATCACTCACCCTAAGGGGTAGTCTGCCTGAGCTCAGTTTGCATCCTGAAAACTCTAAGAGCTGCAAGGACGTATGTATGTGGGGTAATTGAAACCATTATATACCTACATCTGTGGTATACACTGTCTTTTCTACTTACTTGTCACCATTTATGTACTTACCACCATTCTGGGCTGTTGTTTTTTGACTCAACATTGTTTTATTTCTACCTTTCTTGTATCCAGAGCCCATACAACTTAAAACATTTTTTTCCAGAACCATTTCAAATATAATAGAAAAGTTTTCAGAATCACAACTCCCGTACACCCTTTATCCAGACACCGCTTTTTCACGTTTGTCACTTCCCTCCTCTCTCCCTCCCTCTGCCCTCTCCTCCTCCTCCTGCCCTCTCTCACTTTCTCCTTCCTTCCTTCCTGTCTGTCACTATTTCTGAACCACCTGAGAGTTGGCTGCAGACACTATGCCTCTTTATCCCTAAATACTTCATTATGTATCTACTAAGGACCTAGATGCTCTCTTTTATAACCAAGTAGTTTTCCGATTCCGATTCAGGACGTCTCACTCTGACATGATTTTTTTTTTTTCTTTGCTTTTTGGTATGTGGGTAGCTCCCTGACTGGGAATCGAACCCAGGCCGCAGCGCTGACAGCGCCAGCGCCGAAGCCTTGAGCCACTGCACCACCAGGGAACTCCCTGACATGATATTTTTATCTAAGCTCTCTGCCCTGTCCCAGTTCTGCCGGTTTCCCCATCAGTGTGCCTTATAGCAATTTTCTCCCTGCAGAACGAGACCCAGGGCAGATCGTCCATCACTGCATGTCGTCGCGTCACTTTAGTCTGCCTCAATCTGGACAGTCCCTGAGCCTTTCTTTGACTTTCATGCCACTGATATTTTTCAAGCATGCTGGTCTTTTTCTTTCTTTCTTTTTTTTAAATAAATAGATATAGTCCATTTACTTTTGTTAACTTCATAATATTTTGCTATATGGACATTCCCAATTTACTTAACTTTCCCCTATTTATTTTGTCACTACTAAAAATAAGTGTTTCTTTGAACATATTTGTTTAATTTCCTCTCTCTGCACTATTTCCCAGAGATGGAATGCCAGGTCAAAGGTCGTGACTGATTTGTGTAATGGTTGAAACTAGAAATATGGAACCGGTTTACCGGGTCACCAGCATGTGCTTGTTTCCTTATGGCTTTGCCAACACTCTTTCATTGTTTTTGTGTGTTTTGGGTGGTTTAAGAGTTTTGTGAAAAATATATTACTGTTTTTGCAGTGCAGAAATTTAAAGTGGTTGAAATTTTTTGTGCTTTTCTCTTAATTCCAATCCTTATTCCCTGTGCTATTTTACCTTTTTTCATGGTGTTTACATTTTATTTTCATTGAAGTACATTTTCATGGATAATTTGAAGTTCCGCTAGCAACACAAGGCAAATATAATACTCCTCATTTTATAAGAGATGAAAATGAGGCCCAGAAAACTTACCTGACCTGTCAGGACCAGAGACAGAGCTCTTCCCTGCAGCCAATTGGTGTCGCCTCCCTTCCCTCCCAAGTAGAGGGGGTACAGATCTTAGGGGGACCCTGGAACTCCAGCAAAGGGTTCCACTTCTTTGTTTCTACTTTGAGAAGTTGGTGGGAAGGGTTCTGTTAATATAAGAAAGCTTTCTGAGAGAGGGTTGTTGGGAGAAGGGCTGTTTGGTGAAAGGGGTGATTTGAGGGCAAAGGAGAGAGCTGATTCCCTGATCCCCTCCTTGCTGGGGTGAACAAAATGAGGGCTAAGAGCTGAGGCCAGTGGGAGGAGTTAGGCCTCGAGGTACCCATCACCTCAGCTGTAGTAAACCACCCCAGGAGAGAGAGGTCATGGGACACCCTGAGTGTCCAGGGCCTCTCCCAGAGGTGGCGACCACAGCCTTCAGAGTCTCTCTTCTGGAAATTGTCCCGGACCCCAAAGCAGCCTTCACCAGGGTTTGGAGCCCAAGCACTTTAACCTTCAAGGGCTCCTACGGTGTCTAGTCCAGGAGACGGAAAACTACAGTCCTGTGGCCAAATTGTCGCCACCTGCTGTGAATGGCCCTGGAGCTAATAATGGGCTTTGCAGAGGAACAGTTCCAATAGATTTGATGATAGAGAACACTAACTTTGGATCCCAATTAAGTACAATGTTCCCCCACCGCCACCACCAAAAGAGATTCTATTCTTCTCATCGGGGGACCTGTATTACAAAAAGGAAACAAACAATAACGAAGAAATCCGGACAAAACAAAATAAGACAAAACGAATTTTTTATTATATTTTTAATTTCATCAATTAAAAATGTGTTGAAATTTGTTTTTTTTCCTTCATTATATAGGTACCCACATAATATCCTTGATTTTTGCCTCTTGGTTCACAGTGCCTGAACTATTTGCCATCTGTCCTTGTCAGAAAAAGTGTGCCTACTCCTGATCTACGTCAGTAGTGTTTTTACTATTTAAGCAGCAGAACTTTAAAAAGGTAGATTATTGTAAGGTGGGAGATGGGATATAAACAGATCAGAGTGAAGGTGTAGTTATGGAAAAGGGGAACGAAGGGGTGGGCAGAGGTCTACTTGCCCCCCTGCCCTGCCCTCCCTCTCACAGCCCATGAGGACTCTCCGAGAAGTCCGGTTTCAGAACCATGGCTCAACTGGGCCAGTCTGACAGAGGGAAGAGCTCTCTGGGCATTAGGGTATTTGAGTATCTCGTACTAGGCAAGGGGGACATTACCTGGCTAATCCCCTTGCAGCTATGGAGTGGTAGGTTTGTTTGTTTGTTTCCCATTTTGCAGATGAGGAAGCTGAAGCTTAGAGAATTTCACTAACTTGCCAACGTCAGTGCCAGAGCTGGGCTTTAAAGCCATGATGTCTCACCCCTGGTCTGGTGCTCTCTTTGAGGTACCAAGCTGCCTAGAATTTTCTTTGCACCTGTGACCCTCGGTTCCCCTCCAGCACGACTGTTTCCTCAACAATCTGCTGAAAGCCCAGTTGTCCTGTGTCTAATGCCCTTCTGGGGTTGGCACTGCTTCCTTGCTCACTCCTACCCACTAGCTGCTAGTATGTAACCCTAATGCCTCACTCAGGACCCTAATCTTGAATCTTGGGCTGTTGGCTTCTAACAGCTTGGCCACAAGGCCTGAGGGGTGATGAAATATCCTTCCCTCTTTGGGGTGAGGTTTATTTGGTCCCCCGGGGCAAGGTCCATCAGCTAGAGAGGAGAATTTAGCTGTTGAGGTGCTGCAGTGTAGTTCTAGGAGGCAAAGTGTTCCTACCAGTCCTCTGGAGGAGCCCCTGCTGACAGAGAAGAGACAGGGCAGAGAGGAGAAGGGCAGCTGAGAGAGGAGGCAGGCCCCTGAGCCCTTTGTGGCAGGAGGTGGGGCTCAGGCCAGGACACTGAAGAGCCTTTCCCTCGCTGTGACTACTCTGGGCGCTTGGAGTCAACGGGCCCCTGTTTGACACTTGCTCCTGCTACTGTGAGCTGTTGGACCTCAGTGGGCAGCTTTGCTTCTGTAGGCTGTTTCTTTGTCATATGGTCCTTGTCTCATGGGGTGGATGAAATACCACAGGCAGAATCTGAGTCTCTGGGGTCTCATCTGTTAATGTCCAAATAAGAATAATTAGCATTCCATTCCAGGGCAACAGGAAATCCTGTTCCTGACCCAGCCTTTCTGATTCTCCCCTGGGGGTGCTCACATCCTCTTCTATGCCACAGGTCCTTGAAGTCAAGTACTCCTTCCTCCTTGAGACAAGGCTGTGCTGCCTCAGAGACCCTCTGTCAGGTGTGAACTCAGTCCTGTTTCTGAGTGCCTCCCTCACCACTGAGACTGGTAGCAGGGTCTACTGAGTTTCATGTAAGGCCTGGGGACAGTGGGAGGAATTTCTGCACAGAGAAGGAAACGACTTAAATTGGGTCTACTTCTTTGACGCCTGACTTTTGCCATGATGTGGGAGGGAGTGGGGGGGCTTCCAGGACCCTGCCCCAGGCCCCAAACCTGCTACCATTCTTTCTTTTACATATAGTCAATTTATGATTGTTGCAACCTCTCCCTCAATGAATGCTGGGCCTCTCTTTTCCAGACTTCACGGCCCTTTAAAGTTTCTCCCAAACAGAAAGCCATTTCTGACTTTCCTTCCTTCCCCCTCATTCCTGCCACAGATGCAAAGGGCAGAGCCTGGCATGTGGGAAGCCCCCAGCGATTGGTTACAGATGTGCACATCATTGTTCTAAAAGCCTAGCCATCAGTTGTTTTGAAGAGCTCACAGGGAGGAACTGGGTTGGGCAGCTTCCCCACTGTTACTCATGTAATCAGTGAGATTCCCCACGTGGGACAGGCAGGCACGTGGGCAGTCATTGTCCCATTTTACAGATAAGAAAGCAGAAGCACAAGGACTCACGCCCAGCCTTTGAGAGTAGGAGGCCAGATGGATGGAGGTAAGGCTGTTCACAGAGGTTTGTAAACACAGGTCCAAGTAGCAATCTTGAAAAGATTTCTTAGAGATTTTATAAAGCAGCTTCAAAGCCACCCAACTCTGCATCGTTTCCAGAGTTTGGGGTCATAAAATTCTTTGTGATGTTTCATCTGAACCTTGACATAGGATCCTTCTGGGGGTCTACTCATGTCTCTGAGAAAATGTTGGCTAGCTCCCTGCTGCTCAGGAGGCACTGCCAGACCCTGGCTAAGCCGGCCTGGCTCTACTTCACTGCCCCTACCCCCACCTCACCCCATTCCACCCCCGCCCCATCCCCTGCATTCCCTTTGGTTCCTGGTGCTGCTACCCTCTAGGAAGGTCTGTAGTTGGGCCATGTCTTTGGGCAGCCCAACCACTCTGCTACAGTTCACAGTCAAGAATTTGTCCCCCAGGCTCAGGGGTCAAACCTGGGTTCAAATTTCAGCTTTACTACTGAGTGCCTGTGTGACTTGGGGCAAGTTACTTTAGCTCTCTGAGTCTCGATTTTCTCATCTGTGAAATGGAGAACATCTCACCTACCTTATCAAACCAGGATTTAAATTTAGATCTCTTTTGACTCTAGCTGATTGGATGAGATTATGACTGAGAAATGTAGCACAGTGGCTGTCACCCTGGGCTGTCCATCTGAATCACAGAAGAGGTTCAAACACACACACACACACACACACACACACACACACACACACACACACACACATTGCCAGGGATTCAGATTTAGAAGGTCTGGGGTGGAGCTCTGGCATTTGTATTTTTTAAAGTGCCCCAGTTGGTGTAGAATGTAAACTGAATCCAAGATCACTTCTTCAGGAAGAATCGCTCTGTTAAGTCTCTACATGACACTTCAGCAGGCTTTGTAAGTGAGTCTTCTTCCAGCCCTGCTTTTCTAATTCCTCACGATAAACAAGTTGGTGCTTCAGATAGCCTAGGTTCCTCTTCTGTTTATCCTCTTCCATGAAACATAAGAGATCTCTTTCACTGTTCTCAGAAGCCGAAGACTTTGGGTCTTGTAGGAACTTGGTTAACATGTTCTCCAACTCCAGAGCAGACTCTGGAGCTTTTAGGCCCGTTCCCCAGTTATCTGTATCAGGCCTCTTCATCACTGGAAGGCAGATTTTACCCTCTTCTTTTCTATGATATCTTAGAAACTGCTTTGCATGTTTCTTCTTCACCTCAGCTTAGTCTTTGAAGAATGCAGCAAAAAGAGGTGCTCCTGTGTCTTTGTTGTTAAAACAGGCCTTATTTATCATAAGCAGCACTGATGTGCAGCTCATAAGATGTTAATTGTTAGCAACCCTATACTCTTCAGACCTGGGATGCCATCTCAGCTTTAGGGACAACCAGGCATAAAAAGTGCTATCCAGCCTGACTACTGCAGGCAGGGTTGGGTGAACCTGTTCTGCATTCCACAGTCTGTTGCGGATTTCCTAGTTGTCATTATTTGCCTTCAAGTCTGCTCCCATTCTCTTCTGCACCACCCCTGAAAAAAGCTACTCTAAAGCAACTCACAGACCAGTGAGCTTCCTGATCATAGGATCGGGAGGTCATTCTGGTTTATCTCCTTATACAGTGATAGGCACATAGTAGGTGCATAATAAATGTTCAAATGAATTCTCATTTCAGTTGGCTCCTATTCTGGGGTTCTGTTCTGGCTTTGTATTGTGACCTTTATCAAGTTTCTCCTTCTCTCTGCCCATCAGTCCCTTTCCCCCCCTGTGCTATAAAATCTCATGAGTTTATGAAATACCCATCAAACATATATTAGGTAGGAGATGCTTTGATTGGTGCTAGGTTCGGGAGGGGAATGGATTCAAAGATATAATTTATGTTTCCAGGAGCTTATAGAGAGGTTGTGGAGGTAAATAAGCAATCAGTCTACAAACAAAAACAACCCGTGAGAATTATCGGGCTTAGCAGCAATTCATAGTGCAGGCGAAAGAACATCTAGACAATACATGTGATGCCAGTTCAGGACATGGCTACCTCCATCACTCTTGACCTTGCACACCAGATCCTTATATTTTGCACCCACTGCACATCAAACTGGAAGAGTGTTCAGACTCAAAAACAGTCAACATAACCTTCCCAGCTGAGGCCTGAGTTTTGAATATTTTTGTGAGGTGAGCCCTTGTGGCGGTATTCCATGGACTGCCTTTTGTTCTCAGGGTCAAAATGATGGACACAAGTTTCATCACCTGTAATGATCTTTTTTAAGAAGTCCACACCTTCTTTTTCAAAAATTTCAAAAAAGTTGGAGGAATCTTTTTCTCTGTTAAGAATTCAATAACAGCATGCTGTTTGAACCGAACGTCTGAACACCCTTCCCTTTCCATGTGCACTGGGTGAAAAGTGTAAGCGTCTGTGTGTGCAAGGTCAGGAGTGACGGAGGGGAGATACCATGTGACTACATGGAACTGGTTATATCCAGACATATCTAATGTAACAAAAAATATTACAGTGCAGGCAAAATTGATCAGCCTGCCCTTGTATTATAGCTCATGTACTAATTCCAGCTAATGCTGGCTTTAGGGAGCTCTTCCTAAGTAAGGGCTTCCAAAAATAAGTCAGGTTGCTTAATGCTTTGAAGGAAATGACTGTTAACTGAGAACAGAACTTAAATTATTTAAATGTCAATATTGCAGGTGCTCATTTAGTGATAACAGTGTTGTACATTTTCTGTTCTCTCTGCAAGGTTGCCCCATAGCCACACCTAGAGCACTGGCAAGGGTAGCTGACCCTTGCTGGTATTAATTGGCATTTGGGTGGTTACTCTTGTAAAACTGTACTCTATGCCCACAGACGTATGTCTCTATATGTTTACTATTCCTTTTTGCTGCCACATTAGTTTCCTCTTTGCAGGGTAAGTGCTTCCAGGACAGTGTCTAAGCCACGTCTTCCCTGTATTCTCTCTGATACAGTCAGGAATAAGTGGCCAGCAGATTAAACTGAAGGGTGTGGCTAATTTAGTCCCATTATTTTGCCCACTCTACCTATCCAAACTTACCTCTCAATACTTCCTAACATTTCTCCACGCTAGCTACTCTGTCCAAGTCTTTTTTTTTTTAATTTCTTTTTTCTTTTTTTTTTTTTTTTTATGTGGGTAGTTCCCTGGCTGGGAAACGAACCCCGGCTGCAGTGTCCAGGTCTTTTAGTGAGATGTTTTTTCCTTTTTCTGAGCACCTTCTTTTCATCTCCTTTCCTCCTTTGCACTAGTTCTTTCACTCATTCATCAGGTCCAGTGAAAATACCTCCTTTCCCTTTGAACCCTTGCCATGGGTACTTCCCCCAACCTCAACCATCTCTCCAGGTTCAGGCATCCATAGCTCTTACAGTCTGTGCCTCACACATAATTCTTCTGAAGTAGAAGGTTTTCTGGAGGTTCATTCTATATTCCAAGGCAGGCTGAGAGACCCTTGAGGACAGGGGCCAAGTTTTATCTTTCTTAGTGTGTCCACCACCTCTAGCATAGGGCAGGATACACAATAGGCATTCAGCAAACACAGGGGCCAGGGCAACCATGAACTGTTGTGCTCAGCCAGCTGAGCCTCCAGGGCTTGAGTTTGCAAGCCCAGGAGATGGTAGAAATGCAGCAGCATCATTTTCATCATAGCCCTGCTCACACGACCTTCTTTGTTTTCTTGTCTGCAAAGCCGGATCAGGGTAAGAGGCTGAGAGTGCAGAGCTCTTTGATGCCCCAGCAGCTGTATAGAATACTCACTTGTTCTCCCTCTCAGGTACCAGACTTGCCCTAAATCACAGCTTCTCCTGTGCTGGGTCAGCCTAATGACCTCTGTCTTGCTCCTGCTTCTCTAGGAAGTGGCTGAGCCTGGTTCTGTGAACCCAAGTAGAGTATCTAGTCCCAGGGAGAGAAGATACCAGGGCTACCTCTTGTGGGCAGTGCCTGATCTCAGCTGAGGAAATGAACGGAAGTCCTATTGCCATGGAAGTTCCAGGTCAGGTTTGTGGTTTTCTTGGGGCTGTCTAAGGAGTAGAAAGACTCATCTGTGGTATCTGAGACATCAACCATGGACTTGGAGTAAAGAACTTGATTCAAGTCCCATTTTGGCCACCAATATGTTGTGTGGCCTTGGGCAAGACACTTTCCCTCCTTGGGCCATGCAACATTTTGGTGATTCAAGTGGGACTTGAATGCAGGTCTCTCCACTCCAGGTCCTTTGCTCTTTCTATCACTCTACAGAAACACTACAGGCATTTGGTATCACACCTGTCCTTTTCGTTTTGACTTGTTCCTTTTAGTACCTAATAAGGAACCCATAATTCTCCTATATTTCCTTCTTCTAGATACTTTCCTTTAAGTCTTAGACTTCCTTGGGGGTACCTGATGGTTCTGTCTATTGACAACTGTAGAGAGATCCTTTCTAGAAGGGATGGGCAAAGTAGCATTGCTTTGGTGAAGCAAGTAATGCCTTCCTGTAGTGGGGCTCAAAAATATTTGTCACAAAAATAGATGAATGAACGAATGCATGAATTCCAGCAAGAGGCAAGGTCACTGATGATGCCATGATATCACCTTAGTCATCACTGTAAGAGACCAGACCAGTCCTGAGAAGACCCCTCTGTGAAATTGACCGTCTCAGAGTAGCACTTGCCCAATTTCCAGGACTAATGAAATGAGTTCTGTCCCCAACTGCCATCTCAGCTGTTTCTCCATGTTGATGCATTCAGTGAGACAATGCAATGAGAGAGTGCTGGTTTGGGAGTACAGGGGTCCAGCATTTGGTTCTGGAGCTACACATGCTTAGGCACGTCCTTGTCCCCACAAGGCCTCAGTTTTCCCATCTCTTAACATTTAAGTTCTTCCAGCACTAGCCTCCTGAACTTTTTTTTTCTTTTTTTGTGTAGTTCCCTGACCGGGAATCGAGCCCGGGCCGTGGCGGTGAGAGCGCCGAATCCTAGCCACTAGGCCACTAGGGAACCTCTCCCGAACTTTACAATTACGTTGAAGCATCCTTGCTGGACCTGAGTCCACCTGCTCATTCAGGCCAGGGATCATTCTCTTGGTGGCACAGTAAAGCCTCTGGTGCCACTGAGACTACTGCTGCTGCTGACATTAGGCAGGGACACTTAGCACGGAGTCTGTGCCCAGAGCCTGTTTTAGCAACACAGCTAATAAATATTGACTCAGTGGCATGAAAATGGAAAGCAGAGATGACTACGTTAACTCACTCAAAGGGTAGAAGTTCACTAAGCCCTGATAAGACAAGATGTAGTTATGCAATTTGTGGGTGTGTCAATAACAAGTAAGTTGTTTAGGGGCGGGGAGAATGGAAAATAGGACAAGGAAGCCTTCATGGGCAGTCTGCGACTGCTGCCCTGTCAGCACTGGCTGGCCAGCTTATTCCTCTGTTGGTGTTTGAACAAATGGATACTGTCACCCTTGAGGTATCTAGAAAAAAAACTGGAAGGAAATATACTAGAACATTCTCTAGAGATGATGAAATCACCACTAATTTTATCTTTTAATATGTGTTTTCTATTTTCTACATGTCTATAATGATCATATGTTACTTTTGTAATCAGAAAAGAGCACTGTATTAGAAATAAAATACTTTTCTTTAAAGAGCCTGAACTTTTGGAATCTTACAGGTCCCTCAAATGATTGCATTTTTCCTACTGGATGTTGTATAGTAACATGGTTATTAAGAGAAGAGAAAGTTCAAATGAGAGAAGTTACTCTCCTGAATAAACCCTGATCTAAGCGTGTTTACTTATTGATTTGTCTTCATGAAAGCAGAATGTTGTGGGAAAAATTCCAGTTGCTTGAGATGTAAGGATTTCTTTCTCAAGTAAACAAACACTGACTGCTTTGAGTGCTTTCTGTTTGCCAGCCCAGTACTCCACAGTGGCCAGGCCGGGCTTGGCCCAGAACTGGGCAGGTCTGAGAACAATGCACTGTGGTAAGTGTTCACAGGGAGCCAAAGGTAGGAGGAGCCAGGTATGGAGGAGGGACTAGGCCTTAGCATTTGGAGCATGGGGGTGGGAGTGCCATTATAATAATAATTACCACCAATTAAGCTCCAACCATATACCAGGAGCCTTCCAATATTATTACTAATTCTTACAAAACTGTGTGTGATGGGCATTAGCTATGTTTTAGGGATGAGGAAACCATGGCCAGGAGAGTCACCTTTCCAAAGTTCCAGAGCCAGTCAGCAGCAGGCCCTGGATTCAAACCCACCTCTGCCTGAGTGCTAAGCATTGGCTCTTCCTGCCACACAGGGCTGCCCCTCCAGTGATTTAGGGTTTTCCACTAAAGAACAGGAACCCCCGAAGGGAACCTGAGCCAGCAAACAAGGGAGCCTGAGCATGCAGCCTCCATCCAGGACCAACGGTCTTTGGAGAAAGAGGGAGCCCCAAGTGTGAGACATGGACGAGCTGCTGCAGGGAGGATCCTGGTGTACCAGCTCTGAACCTAGGACTGAGTGTGTCGGCTTTCCTGGGGCCACCGAGCAGGCCCAGAGGACCCTTGGGAACCATGGGACAGGTAGGCCTCCTTTGAGGCTCCTTCTGGCTACTCTGGACAGTCCTTCATCTTTGGACTACTTGGGTAATGGAGCAGGCCGTTTGTTGGGGAGCAGGGAGTTGGAGTGCGGGTTGCTGTATCAAGGCCTGTGAGTGAGGAGAAATTGATCTGTAGGCCTTCTTTGTACTTGGTTAATGAAAACAGACAGGTGAGGAGTCTTACGGTTGTTTAGCTTTTTAGCTGGATTAGTCTAACTAATTTCTGAGTTTGAGGCAGCGATTGCCTCTTTGAGCTCCCAGGTCCAGCCCTCACAGCCCTTGGAACCGGCCAGGAGCCTCACTTCCTCCCTTGCTGCTGCTGAAACTCTCTCTACCTGCAGACTGTAATTGGAGAATGCCGTCGGCCCCCACCGCAGGGAAGGCCTGCCTTCCGAGAATGAGCGCCTCAGAGTTGGATGTCATCGAAGTTGGTTTCTAGTTATTTTCTTACGAGAAAGGATGTGTGTTTTGGGGGAGTGGCTGAATTGTGGTGTGTGGTGTTTTTGCAAAAAACTATTTTTTTGGCCCAAGCAGCCAAGTTGATTGATGCCCAGCAGCACACATTATGGAAATGGCTTATCTTGTGGTTCTCCAGAGTTGTGGCTAGAATATTTTTGGTTTCCTAGCAAAGCTACATAGGAGTTTGAAATTTGATGGAGAAGGTTTCAAAGTTCCCAAAATTGAAAGGGGCAGTGGTGTTTGTACACTCGCCTTCTGGCCCTGGTGTCTGTGTTCTTCTGAGGCTCACACCAATGTGAGTGTCTTTTGTTTTTGACATAATAATGATAATTATAATAACCATGTACATTTGTATAGAACTTTACAGTTTACAAAGCACATTCACCTACATTATCTCATTAGATTCTCACAGCTGCATTTCTTGACAGAGGCAGTTAACCCTCTTTTATAGAAGAAAACTGAAGCTCAGAAAGGTTAAATGATCCGGTTACACAGCTACGAAGAGGCAGCATCAGAAGTTGAGCCGAGGTTTTCTGACTACAGACTGGGAAAAGCAGGGAGATTTGTACCCATTTGAAGACCTACTCATGTCCTGGAATGAAGCCTCTCTGGGCACAGAAAGATGTGAGCATCACAAGACCTCACTATGATTTTTCAGACCTAGCAGGGTCAACCTCTGCAGAAGACAGGACAGCCTGCGAGGTGCAGTTTGGGGCTTTGTTGGGGCTTTGCCTTTCTGCCCTTCTGAGGCTGCTGTCTCTATTTGGTCTTTACAGTTGCTCTGTGAGGCAGCAGGGTAGGTAGATGTTCTTAGCCCCATTTTACACATGAGAAAACTGGCATTTCAAGAGGTTGGGTGACTCACTCAATATCATTTATTCATCATTCACAAAACAAATGTTTATTGGGTGTCCATTGGAGGTACATAGGTGACTGAGACCACAGCTAGTGACCAGGAAGGAGAAATTTGAAGGTGAGGGAAGGCAGTAGGTGCTTACCAGCTCTGCTGAGTCAGAGCCCTTGAGGACAACCCCAGGTTGTGGAACTCTTTGTATCCACCACAGCAATGAAAACAAGGTGGGCTCAGGCCAGTGTGCCCAAAAAAACCTGTTATTCTTTGTCATTATTTTATGTAAATAATGGTGATGATAAGTGCTAACATTTATTGCCCTCTTGTTGTATAGCAGACCACAGGCTGGGCATTTTACATGTGCTGTTTCTAATGGCCATAGCAACCCTATGAAGTAGCGATTATTGATCCCACTTTACAGATGAGAAAACTGAGGCTTTAGAGAGGTCAAATCACTCACATCCCAAGCTACCCTGGGATTAAAATCTAGGTCTGTGTGCCTCTCAAGCCAGAACACTTTCCACCGAACTGTGCTGATTCTCTCTGATAATGGACTCGGAGAAACTTGCTGGAGAAGGATGGTCCAATTACTTTGGGGAGCTCATGGATAAAGAGGGGCCTGAGGTGATGGATAGAATCGAAGCTCTGGACAGAGAATCTTTAAGAGGCTGTGGCAGCCAGTGCCTGATGAGAGAGCAGGGTGGGATAGGGCAAGCTTTGGTTTATGGTCCCTGCATCCAGCTGACCTCATGTCCTCAGGAGCCAGAGGCTGCTTTGTCCTCGTGTCCTGTTACACAAAGATGAGTGACGGTTTCTCCCAGAACTCATAAAAACCTCACATCTGCTTTTCCATCTCCCTTCCTTGCTATATTAGTTTCCCAGGGCTGCCATCCCAAATTACCAGAAACTAGGTGGTTTAAAACAACAGACATTCCCTCACAGTGGCGGAGACCAGAACTCTGAAATCAAGGTAATGGCAAGGTTGTTTTCTTCTGGAGGCTCTGAGAGAGAATGAGTTCTATGCCTCTAACCTAGTTTCTGGTGGCTTTGGTAATCCTTGGCATTCCTTTACTGGTAGAAGCATCCCTCCAATCTCTGCTTTTCTTCACATTGCCTTCTCCCCTGTGTGCGTCCGGGTGTCCTCTTCTGTCTAATCTCCCTCTGCCTTACTCTTATGATACCTGCCCACCCAGGTAATCCAGGATGATCTCAAGATCCTTAAATTAGGTACATCCCCAAAGACCCTTTTCTCAAATAAGGTCACATTCATAGATTCTGGGGATTCGAATATGGACATATCTTTTGGGAGACTGCTGTTCAGCCCCCCACACCTGCCAATCCTTTTCCCTCCCGAAGGTACCTGAGACCTTTGAGGTCAGTGCCCTCACTGCAGGCTGGGCCCTGTGCTGATGCAGCTGCCTCTCCTCCCCAAGCAGCACCCCCAAGCCTTATGGTCAAACGAGTCTTAGCCTCCCATAGATGAAATGGGAGGCTCTTATATGAAGGGCAGGTAGAGCCCTGGGGTTAGCTGCTTGTGAACTTCAGTAGTAATTCCCACTAGGAACATACTGTCCTTGTCCCATGTGACATGGACAAGAGAGAGGATGTCCTTGTTATGGCAGGGCCCTGGGGGGAGTCAGCCAGGCTGTTTGTCTCCTGCCAGATTGCAGCTGGCACCAATGCCTGACCATGTACTACCCTCTCCTGCCACCTCACCCTGACTTACCACCCTGCAAAGATCTGCTCTGCAACTCTGGCCAAATCTTCCCACCCTGCCCTGCCTTCCTCCTATTAGGATTCTCTCTTACTCTATGTCTCTTGCTTCTTTGGCCATGTCCTTTCTTCCTCAACTGTGGCATGTCTTGTTTTTATTTAATAGTATTAACTTTTCTATGGGATCAGGTCTGTTCTTTCAATTAGATGTAAGCTGCCCTGTAGGACTTTCGTGTGGTCTTTGATAAGTACCTGTTGTTGTCTGCTCATCTAGCATAGAAAAGTGTTTGTGGACTCCTGGTCTTGTCTAGAACCTGAGGTCTGCTTTAGTGACCCAAGAGCTGTTGGGGCAATCAACCTAAAAGAGACCTTTGAGAGTATCTAATAGTCCAACATTCTGGTTTTCCAGAGGAAAAAATGAAAACCCAGGACGTGGGTGACTTATTCCTAAATTGTCAGATGGCTTTGAACAAGTCACTCACTTTTTGGGTTCTTATTTCTTCCTTTGGAAATCCAGAACATTGGGCTATTAGCTAGTCTCTGTTGAATGAACTTAAAAAGTAATAAATAATAAAGATTTATTCAAGGGTCTTAGAGTTTGCAAACTTGGAACACAGTGACGCAAAAACCCAAAAGTGTTCTAAAGAAGCAAGAAAAGTTAAGAGTTCTTATAGTGAAAAGTGCATTCTTGAGAATAATCAGTCATACATTTTTAACCCTAGCATTGGGCCAGAGTGATTATCAGTCAGAGGTCAGGTGGTCTGGACGATGGATGTCTGGTGGATGTCAGGTGGTCTGGATATGTGAGTCCTTCAGTGGGTAATCAGAGGGTTGTTTGGATATATATCTGGGCATTGACAAAAGACTGGAAAGTTCCAAAAGTTTAAATTCCCAGGCTAGTTAGAACAAGAATAGTCTTTCCTCAGGCCTCAACCTTCATAATATTAGTGATTTTAGCAGCTTGGTTAAAGTGACTCCATTTTATATATTCCTTATCTTCACTCTTTCCTCATCTCAGTGCTCCCTTTCAGGTTGAACGTGGTGTGATTGTCTCAGCAGCCCTCAGGGTCTCTGAAGGATCCCATCTAAGGGATAACCCTACTTCCTGAGGACCAGGTTCTCTGGGATAGGGGAAGGTCATCTTGGAGCCTGGTTACAGGAAAATTAAGTGAGTAAGCATTTGATCCAGGTCCTACTACCTCAGGGAGGACTCAGATAGCCCAACCTCCAGGCCCAGAACCCTAGCTGGAAGGTGTTTCTGTCTGGCAAAGCTGCCAGCCACACCCAAACAAGGTTGAGGATTTGCTAAGTGAAATGACTAATTGGTCCTGAAGCGGAGATTTTTATCTGCTCACAATGGCATCATGATTTATTCATGTGAGGCTGGAACACTTATGGGGACTGGGCCCGTGTTTCCTGTGGCTTTGATGTGATGGGCAGTCAACTGTATTTTTCCAGAATGGATAATTTCTCAAATCCAGCCTGCTTTTCCAGCCGTCGCTCAGAAAACTATAACTCTGTCACTTAAGAGCGCCCTCCTTCCTGGGTCTGCAGTCACTTTAGAAGGAATGCATTCTTATCTGGGCCTCAGTCCTCTGGCAATGTGGGGGCTGGGCTAGATGGTATCTCAGAGCCTTCTAGCCCTCAGGTTCTTTACTTTTAAATTCTTGCCCCTTCTCCCCCCAACCCTTCTGTTTTCTTAAGGTATTTCCTTCCATAGGGCTGCTGCAAGGTAATCAGAGACATCTCAGCAGCTCTCCGAAGCCTCCTGCTTGGTTTCACTTTTCTGCCAATTACCAAGGCTTAGAGGCACCTAGTATAGTTTAAGCTGATAGTTTCTGGTCTTTTAAGATAGCACAGATTCACCTAATATCTCCCAAATCGTGGCTCCTAGCCTAAATCTTGGTGACCAAGAACAAGGTGTCAGCCCTTCGGTAGAGTTAGGCAGGCTTACTTCATCTCCGAATTCCCTCAGGATGAGAGGGTGGGACTTGTCTCACTTTATAGGACATTTGCAATGTTACTGTGACTGCTTCCTGCACTCTGGTTTTGGACTGGTTTTGGAATGAGTCGAGTCCTTAAAGATATAGTTGCCACCTTGTGTGTTGTCTGGGGGTGGGGGTAGCAGGGGGAGCTGTGTCATGGTTTTGCTTGTGTGTGTTGTCCTTTTTTGACTTTTAAGTTGGAAAAGAAAACTAGTTAATAAAAAACATTAAGAAGTTCTCCCCGCTGTCCTCCTGAACCCCCCTAGGCCCAATCCTCAGAAGTGACCATTGTTAAGTTTCTATATATCCTTCCAGAAATTGTCTATGCTTATGCAATCATATATGCCTATTCTGTATTTTTAAAAACGTAGATGAGATTGGACTATACTTGTGGAAGGGTTCAGAATGTCGTTCTGCAATTTGATTTTTAAATCTTGAGCATTTTCCCAGATCAGTGTGCATGCGTGTGTGCATGTGCATGTGTGTGCGTGTGCATGTGTGCATGTGCGTGTGTGCGTGTGTGCATGCGTGTGTGCGTGTGCATGCATATTTGTGCATGTGTGCGCGCGTGTGTGTATGTGTGTGTGTATGCGTGTGTGCACATGTGCATGTGCATTGTGTGCACGTGCGTGTGTGTATGCGTGTGTGCGTGTGCATGTGTGTGCCATGTGCATGTGTGCGTGTGTGTGTGTGCGTGTGTGTGCGTGTATGTTTCTTTTTAACAGCTGCATAGACTGCCTATTATGGATGGGCCATAATGAACTTAATCAGTGCCCTGTAGATAGACATTTTGGCTCTTACTGCAATAAGCTTCCTTGTACATACCTTGTGGACCTCATTTACTCACCTTCTGTCTGCCAAGCGTGGTTCTAGGCACTGAGGATTCTGCAGTAAACAAGACATACTTTTGTGCTACATGTACCAGTATAATTGTCAGATCAATCTGGAAAGTGGAATTGTTGGCACATTGATGTAGCACATTTATTGAATGCATCTAAGTCACGTAGAGTATTTTATCGAGTGCTTGATAAATCACAGGTTGCCTGAGACTTTGTCCCCTCACTTCAGGCAGAGGGGCTCTGCTTCCTGAGACTTCTTCAAGGGGTGCTCAGAGTTTCTGCCTTTTAAATTAAAGCATTTTAAAACCAGAAGATTGAGTTAGTTTTTTCTTTTCACTGCCTAAGTGGAGATAGGGTTCTACAAGGTCAGACAATTAATTTCACAAACTCATCCTAGAAAAGCACAACATACCTTACTACTGCTGACTATCAATCACTACGGTCACCTTCAGAGTACTCCCCTTGGGAAGCTATGTTCTGATACCAGCGCCTAGTCCACTCTTCAAAGCAGTTTTGAAACTCTTTTTCTGGAATGGCCATCAGAGCTGTCATCATACCTAAATTCTGACAATTAAGTTCATGAACTCACCACCATGTGCTTATGTAGGCAGCACTGTACAAACGACCCGGTAAGGTGCCAAGGTCATGGCAGTGCTGCCAACGTAAGTACATGGGGGCAATTTCGCAAACTTAATTATTGGATTTTGGGTACGACAGCTTTGAAGGCTATTCCAGAAAAAGAGTTCCAAAATTGCTTTGAAGGGTGGACTAGGTGCTGGTGTGGGTGCATAGTTTCCTAAGGGGAGTCCTTTGGAGGTGACCACAGTGATAATCAGCAGTGAGGTATGCAGCACTTTTTCTAGGATGAGTTCACAAAATTGATTGTCCGACCTCGTAAAAAACTTGCATTTCAGGAATTCATTTAGAGCTGTGCTGTGCAGCGTAGTAGCCAGCCATGTATGACTATTTAAAATTAAATGTAGTTAAAATGAAGTAAAATTACCTTTCATTTGCTCAGTCATAGTAACCATATTTCAAGTGCTCAGTAGCCCCACGTGGCTGGTGGCTGTGGTGCTGGATGCACTTACAGAACATTTCTGTCATCGACAGCACTGACTCAGTGTCCATCGGCTGTTTTTCTCCTAAACACTTGAGTGTTTGTGAGAGGAGTTTCTGAGATACTCTTCACTTTCTAACTTTACAAGGAGGGAAAAGGAGGCTCACCGCTGGGGGGTGACTAGTGCCTGCCGTGGTGCAGCTGAAGTACAAAGCAGGTTAGAGCCAGCCCTCCTCCTGCGCTTCTTCTACGCCCACCTGCCTCCTTTATGCTGAGGACTCCTTTGCATGGCTGTGTCTGTTCCCTCACCCTGATGGGAAGAGCCCACTGTGAGAAGCAGCGGTTAATGCCACCAGAGGCTAGAGAGGACTCAGTCTTAAGTTTTAGTGGCATAGATTTAAATTTCTAAGCCCTTTTATACACCCTCCTACCCATGCCCCAGCTGTGCTGGCTGCTTAGAACAAGCCTCTGTACCACCCAGAAAACACTTTTGTCTTTACTCACCATGACTGTATTTCGGAATTTCAGACCTAACCACCAGAAAGTTTTGAGTTTCTCCAATGTGCCTGTCTTCGAGTGGGTGCGGTGGGTCACACTGATGAAGTGTAAGACATTGCCCTGCCCTTAAGAAGATTAATCTGGTTTTGGGGTGGAGAAAAGACAAACACAGGGGAAAAAGGGTACAAAAAGTTAAGTAGGTACTCAACTTTGGCAGCTGGCACATCCAGAGGCAGGGATCCCTGGGGGTTGACATGGTCAGGGAAGGCTTCCAGGAGGAGTTGAAACTTGCACTTAAGCAGAAGTAGGATGGGCATACAGGCTGGTAGAAGCCTGCAGGTGGGAATGAGTGTGTTGGGCTGTGCCTGCTGGGAAGCTGGGGTACAATTGGGAAAGGAGCACGGGGCCAAGTGATGAAAAGGCCCTGGGGCCTGACCAAGTTACTCAGGCTTGATGGGAAAGGGAAAACAGGACTTGAGCAGAGGAGAATGTCATGACATCAGTGTTTTAGGAAGATGGACTTGGAGATGTGTGGGGTGGACTGGGAGTGTGGGTGGAGGACTTTTAGCAGGAATGCTGATCAGAGGGTGGTGCTAAGTGTATCATTTGCCTGTAAAAATAGCTCAAGAGTATGCAGGTATGATGAGAATCTAGCCAGTTCCATTCAGGAAACATATACTGCAGAACAACTGTGTCCAGCACCGTATTAGATAGATGCCTGAGGATACAAGGAAGGATGATTATGAGATCTTCCCTCAGACCTGACAGTCTAGTGAGGAAGAGGAATATATGAAGAGAGAATTTCAGTAAAATGTGCAGAATGCCATGATGCAGGTGTGCACCAGGAGTGAAAGCAGAGGAGGGTTTCATGTCCAGGACACGATATTTCAAAGGAAAGATTAGAAGTGACTGAATAGATTCTGGCTGACTTTCTAGTGGTCCTTTTGACCAAGAGGAGGTCTTTTGTTTGCAGACTAAAAAAGAGTTCTGCCTTTCCTTCCCCATTGACTCTAAGGCTCTTGGTTACCCTGCTGCCCACTGGCCTTTGTTGTGGTGACGCAGACCCTCCTTTGAGTTCATCCCTGATTGGATAATTACAGTACTCTGCAGTGCTAGTTGGGAGTGTCCATTCAAGCTTCTGTCTGTCTGTCTGTTTGTCTATCTGTCTTTTTACTGTGAAAACAAATAGGAAATTTTAAAAGGAAAGCTTTCACTTAACTATTCATTATCCTAGCACATTTTTATATCTGTGTTCTCTACTTTTTTGAATATGAATATATTTAAAACAAAACGAAAACTAATCAAACTACACATACCATTTGCAGCTGTTCACTTAACATTATTTTATAACAGATGGTGCTCCTATTTATCATTTAATGTTTGTATAATCTTCCATTGCATCTGGAACAACTAATGGCCACCACAGTTTCTTGGAAGAGGATGTTTTAGTTTGTTTCCAGGTTTTTCTTGCCTATGGAGCTGTGTTCTTTCTTTTGAAGTCTTTCCATAGGTTACATTCCCAAAAGAACCCTGCACTCAGACTCAGGTTATCTGATTTTAAGTTCCAGGTCTGTGGCTAGTTACCTATGTGACCTTAATTTTCTGGGCCTCAGCTTGCTTCCTGGTCTATAAAATGGTGATAATGTTGACTGCATAGGGTGTTGAAATATGACCCAGGACCAACATATGTAGAAATGTTTCATAAAAGACCTACACATTTAGATACAGTTGCCATCACCCAGCAAAAGCATGTGGGTGAGCATTTTTATGGTTATTCTTTTTTTATCAAGTTAAGTGGAGATATAATTCACATAGTCTATAATTCTCTGGTTTATAGTGTGTAATTCAATGAGTTTTAGTATATTCAAAGTGTGTGTCATCACTGCAATCAATTTTAATTTTATCACTCCCCAAAAGAAGCTCCATACCCATTAACAGTCACTCCCCATTTCCCCAATCCCTCTAGTTCTAGGGACCTACTAATCTACTTTTGTCTCCATGGATTTGCCTATTCTGGCCATTTTATATAAACTGACTCATACAACATCTGGTATTTTATGACTGGCATCTTTCACTTAGCATGATGTTTCCAAGGCTTGTCTATGGTGCATCATGCTTCAGTACTTCATTCCTTATAATTGCTAAATAATATTCCATTATATGGCTATAACACATTTTATTTATCCATGCATCAGTTGATGGACATTTGGGTTGTATGGTTCTTGATGTGCTAAAAGTAGGGCTCTTTTTCAGTCACAATCAAGCTGTAGGAATTAGGTAACCATAGGAGACATCAGAGAGCTATGCCTGTGAGTTAGTTGGAATCCCAGTGCTGAGTGAGCGCGTGTTCTCCAGGAGCGAAACTGCCTTCCTTCCTTCCCAGTGCTAACTCCAGGGCTGAGAAGTCAGAGGAGGGGCTGCAGGAGGCAGAGAAGACTTCCTGGAGGAGGGGGCTTCCAGCTGGCCTGTTGAAGATAGAAAGGTCTGGCAGGAGGTAGGAAGAGGTGGACATCTTGGGCAGTGTGTGCAAGGGACAGGTTGCCATGCTAGGAGAGTAGAGGTAAGATTCGAGGGCACTGAAACTGAGAGGCCAGATTATAGCCTGAGGGGATCTCATACCTTCCCATGTTTGGGGGCTATGTGAGAAAGGGTTGTGTGGTGATGAGCTTTCCTCCCTCCCTGTAGCTGGTGGAGGTTTTTCTGAGTGAGGTTAGCCTCCCTGCATTTTCAGTGGCTTGCTGGAGCAGGACTGACTACCTGTGACTGGGAGGGAAGAATAGTCTCCACTCCCTTCTTGGCTACCTGTGAGATTGATGTAATCTGGACTTGGCTTTCTTCTCTCCCAGCTGCCAGGCCTTCCTCACACAGGCGCCAAGTCTGAGCTCTTGGAAATATGAGGCAGGGTGGAGAGGGTAGAGGACTGGGCTGCCTGTCAGGAGGCTTGTCTGGCCCTAGGTCTGTCACTGCCTGTGAGAATAGGGGATGTGGGCAAGTCAGTGCCCTTTGCTAGGCCTCAGTTTTCCTATCTGCGAAGTGAAGGTGTTGGTAAGAAGTTCCCTCTCCTTGCCTTGGTTGGTTCTGCCCTGTTAGGGGGAGTTTGCAGCTTCTCTTGAGGGTCCTGGTATAGGCGTTGGGACTGTATATCCTTAGCTGGAAATGGCAGGGGCTGATATATGTTGTATTGACCACAACATAATATGAGGAGAGATGTTTTGATGTCTCCTGGTCCCTGACCTTTCAGCCTAGAGACCTGTGGTTCTGATGGCAAAGGTGGGTTTTCTGATTCTTGCCTGTTTTTGGTAAACTGGCAAAAGCTACACATGTCATGATTCAGGTGGGTACAGACCTCAGTGGCAGGTGCTGCTGTGGGTCAGGGCTGGCCTGGGGAAGCTGGGTGGACCCGTGTAGTGCTGGAGCCACTGAGTGGGCATTGGTCCTGAAGCGTTCTTGGGAACAATGATGTGCCAGGAGATGGCACAGCTAGAACGATGCTAGGCAGGCTGGTTTAGCCTGTGTGGGTTGGGTCTGGTTCAATTCCTGGATCCAGTCCTTGTGTTCACTTTCCCTCCATTGTGGGCAACATGGTTTCTTGTTTTTACCACTCCCGCCCTCACCTTGGCTATCTGTCTCCTAGTGTTTGCTGTTTGCCTCAAGCTTGAGGGACTCTGGGCAGATGGGTACAAGCCCATTCCCATCTTGTGGATTGTTTCAGGCGTCCATTTCCACATCTTCTTCAGCACCTGCATGCCTTTCCTAAACTGCACATGGGGAAATCTAGGCAGGCTGATCAGGCTGATTTGCCGTGAGCTGAGTGAATACCCCTCCTGCTGAAAGACTCCTGGCTTCCCCAACGCTACAAGTAAGAAGATCCCTCAGGGGTGGTTATTGGATGTTCTCAGAAGACATGTCTTTGTCCTGTTAAAGGCAAGATCTTGCACCTCTAAGTGCAGGCCTTAGTCAGAGCAGGACGGCAGGTTGACCAGCCAAGATCTTTGGGCTCAGTTTCCCTGCCTGGGGAGCAAGGGCTCTCTGCTACTCACCTTCCTTACTCACTTAACACTAGGAGCATGAGGTAAGAGTGTTTTTAAAGCTCATGAAAACTCTAATCTAAAAGGAGCTATGGGAGTAGAAGGAATTCATATTTCAAAGGAAAGAAAGAGAAGTCGTCACTGATTTTGGCCCTGAAGCCAAGAATGTGAGGTCAAAGAACAACTGTGGCTGCTGAAAGGGAGGGTGTGGTTTTCAGTTATAGGATCCTTGGGTTGTGTCCCTGGCTGACTCAGGAGGCAGTTCTGCACATGCTCAATGTGTTCGTGTGTGTGCCCCAGAACCTGTGGGAAAGCTGCCAAACCTTGGGCCCACCATGTGACTGTGACAAAAGCTGAGGGGGAGACTCCACCAAACTAGCCAGCAGATTCTATTGAGTCCTAGCAGGGAACCCCACCTCTACCCCACCCATGGGGCAAGAACAGCTTGGAAAGTCTGTATCCCACTAAGGAGCTCAAAATTCTCAACACTACTGGTCTAAACAAAGCTGTCACATCCAGGCAAAGGTATCCTCGTGAGGCAAGATGATGATGACTTTAAAAAAATGAACCCCCTATTTAACTAATGGATTTAGGCATTGATCATAAAAGCTGTTGTTATCACAAAGATAGCCAGGCAGACTGGATGTACCTTCTGTTAGAAGCACACAGCACCACCTATGGAGTTTTCACAAACTCAGACCTCTGCATCGGACTACCATTTAAAGGAAACACAGGGAACAAAAGAACATGCTAAACAACACCGTGGGGGTGCAAACAGCAAAATCAGGTGATAGGAAACTAACTCTACAGGTCAAAAGACCTAGTATTTTCAGCAAATGAATTGTAGGAAAGAGGGAGTGAGAGAGAGAGCGAGTGAGTGAGCTAGAAAAAGCAGGTAGAAGAGGAGGAGGGAGAGAAGGGAGCAAAATCTATGGATTAAAAGAAACCTATGCAATGGATAGAATTTACTTGGATTTTGATTTGGCAAAACAAACTGTAAAGTACCTTTATGACACCACAGGGAAGATAAAAGCACCAACTAGGTATTGATGATATTAAATAATTATTGTTAATTTTTAAAGCATGATAGTACTGTGGGTATAGTTTTTTAAAAAAGAACACTTACCTTTTAGACATACATAGCGAAATATTTACGTATGATTTGCTTCCAAATTACCCAGTGGAGGGGGAGATTAGATAAGAGTGTAGATGAAGTAAGATGTCTGTAAGTTGATAATTGTTGAAGTTTAAAAAAATTGTTTTTAATGAGGTTTGACAAAAACTTCTATGGGACTGCTTGATCCCAGAAACTTTATTTTTGGACATGTCTCTCAGTCTCAGTGTCATGGGCATTATTGAAATATTTGTAATGTATTTGTTCAATACATTAAAACATAGACTAGGACTATTTTCTGGGTTGTTACAAAGTAGTAGTAATAATAATAGTAATTGGTATCTATGGAGAGTCTACTATGCATTGGATGCTGGTCTTAGCCCTTTTTATCATATATTCCTCGTAACAATCTATAAGGTAAATACTACTACCGACCTCAGGTTTTATAATGCACTTTTATTTTGGAATAATTTTAGATTTACAGAACAGTTGCAGAGATAGTACCGAAGGCCTTTCCTGGGTACTCTTGACTTAGTTTCCCCAAATGTTATTAACATCTTACATACCCATGGTACATTTTTCAAAACTAAGAAAGTGACATTAGTACATTACTGTTAACTAAATTCCAAACTTTATGAGGATTTCACCAGGTTCCTGTTAATGCCCTTTCTTCTGTTGCAGGACCCCATCTAGGATACCACGTTGCATTTAACTGTCATGTCCCCTCAGTCTCCTGTGGTCTGTGTTTTTCATGATCTTGAGGAGTTTGAGGAGTACTGCTCATGTACTTTGTAGATTGTCTGTCAAGTTGATTTTGTCTGATGTTTTTCTCATGAGGTTATGGATTTGGGGGAAGAATACCACAGAGGAGAAGTACCCTTTGGTAATGTTAACCTTGATCACTTGCTTAAGGTGGTGTTGGCCAGTTCTCCCCACCATAAAGTTATTATTGTTCCCTTTCCCTACCATTCATTAGAAGTGAGTCACTAAGTCTAGCCCACACTCACGGGGAGGGGGATTAAGATCCACCCCTTGGAAGGGTGAGTATCTACATACATTAATTGGGGTGCTTCTGTAAGGAAGATTTAATAATCTCATTTTAAAGATAAAGAAACTGAGGCACAGCAGCACGCTAACTTCTCCAAGGGACTACTTCTCCATGGACAACTGCAAACGGTGTCTCCTTAAGTTTGTGAATGTCCCACTCCAGACTTGGCCAGATTCCTACATAGCCTGCTCCCCTGACTAAAAGAATCACTTTGGCCCCCAATTTACCCTGATGTTCTTCACCAGGCTCCCAGCATGAATCATGGAATCCCATAGGCTGGAGAGAAAAGGAAACATGGAATGCATTTGGCTCAGTGATTTATAAACCACGCTCCTTAGAATCCAGGGTGCCTTAGGGCCACTGAAAGGGAAAGGGTAAGGGGAGGTGAGCACATGGCTCTCCCACCCCTAGCATTTCTGTTTTCATTTGTTTTATATGTTGGTCTTTCCTAGTTAAGAAGCTTCAAGACTGGATCTACTCCAGTTGTCTCGTGTGAAAATGAGGAAAGGAAGGTCTGGAGAAGATGACTGATCTGCTGATGATCACTCAGCATTAACTAGATGATTCCGTGTTAAAAAGGCCCAGAACTCTAAGAAAAGACATGTTAGAGATGAGATAATAAGCAGTCTGTTTATTGTTGGGCAAAGGCCCCCTGAACTCACGCCATGTAGCTAGCTGCCTACTGTGTCTGTGTGCGAGACCAGAGGTGCTTATCCATTCCATTCCGTGCATTTGTGTGGCCTTTAGCAGTTTACAGAGTGTGTTCACTTCCATCGCCATGTGTGGGTCTCACAGCAGCCTCATGTAGGCAGGGATTATCCTCATTTTACAGAAGAGGAAATGGAGGCTGAGAGAGTTTATGACTTATCTCAAACACACCAGCTGTTTTGAGGGAGCTGCTCATGTCACCTGACTCCTGAGTCACACATCCCAGCAGTACATGGTTGACTCTAGGGGCACAGGGTGTGGGCTTTGCCTGTGTAGGTCTATCCTAAAAGTCTGCAGTTACCTGTGACTGAGGTAGAAAGGAGCATTCAGAGATCAGCTGAAGACCTTTCTTCAGTGGTACAAGTAATAAGCAGAAACTCAGGTTGATTTCTCTCTCATGGCCAAGTTCCCAGCAAATTCTGGTGATTCAGGATGTATCAGATCTGACCCTGCTTAGCTTTCAAAGTGAACAAGATCCTGACCTTCAAACATGTCACCTCTATCCAGACTTTTGACTCAGTGTCTCACCACTCTTGATGATGAAATCAAGATTAAGAGTGAGGCTCTAGACCAGCCAGTCCCTTTGGGTTCAAATCCCAGCTTTGCCTTCCTTATCTGTGTGACTGGAGAATTACTTCCCCTTTCTGTACTCCAAAAGCTTCACATGCAAATAGGGAGCAGTAATGATACCTCCCTTATAGGGTTGTTAAGCGGACTAAGTTAATACATTTTACTTTTTTATTTATTAATTTTGTTGCCCACAATATTTTTAAAGTAAAATATAGTTAATGTACAATATTATATTAATTTTGGGCATACAACATAGTCATTCAACATTAATATACCCAATAAGTGATCACCAGGCTAAGTCTAGTAACAATCTGTCATTGTAAAAAGTTATTATGGTATTGTTGACTATATTCTCTATGCTGTACATTATATCCTTCTGACTTATTTATTTTACAGCTGGAAATTTGTACCTTTTATCCCTTTCCATCTTTTTTTTTTACCCTTCCTCCCACCCATTTACCCTCGGGCAACCATCAGTTTGTTCTCTATGTCTATGAGACTGTTTCTGTTTTATATTGTTTGTTCATTTTGTTTTTTAGATTCATATATAAGTGAAATCATATGGTGTTTGTCCTTCTCTGTCTGACTTATTTCCTTAGCATAATACCCTTTAGGTCCACCCATGTTATTGCAAATGGCAAGATTTCATTTTTTATGGATGAGTAATATTACACACACACACACACACACACACACACTTTCTCTCTCTCTCTCTCTCTCTCACACACACACACACACACACACACACTCTCTCTCTCTCTCTCTCTCTCTCTCAGTTACTCACTACACTTTTTTCATCCATTTATTGATGAACATTTAGGTTGCTTTTCTATCATGGCTATTATAAATAATGCTACAGTGAACATAGGGGTGCCTATATCTTTTTGAATCAGTGTTTTGTTTTCTTCAGATAGATACTCGCAAGTGGAATTGCTGGGTCATATGGTATTTCTACTTTTAATTTTTTAAGGAGTCTCTATACTGTTTTCCACAGTGGCTGTGCCAATTTTCACTCCCACCAGTAATACACGTGTTCCCTTTCCTCCACGGCCACGTCAACATGCATTATTTGTTGTCTTGTTGATAATAGGCAATCTGAAAGGTGTAAGGTGATAGGTCATTATGATTTTGATTTGTATTTCCCTGATAATTAGTGATGTTGAGCATCTTTTCATGTATCTGTAGGCCATCTATATGTCTCCTTTGAAAAAATGTCTATTCAGGTCCTCTGCCCATTTTAAAATCAAGTTGTTTTTTTTTTTTTTTAATGAGTTAATACATTTTAGAATGGTGCACAGAATACAGACAGAAATAAGTGTTAGCTATTTAAAAAATAGTGAAAAGTCTTTGCATTTAGAGTAAGATGTGACTGCAACATAATGAGTGACCGGTTGTTGTCTTTAAATAAACCAGAGACTCTCCCGAGGATGCTGTCAATGATGAAAGTCATTCTGAAACTCCTTACTGAGAATGGCCTTCTGTGCCAGACTGCAAACCATATGAGACAACCAGACATTACGGTTTCCCTCTATGAAACTTCAGTTAACTATAATCCTCTGTTAAATGGAATTATGTGTGTGTATATACATGATATTTTAAATTGAGGAGAGAGAGGCAGATTAAAAGAAAACAAGATGATATCAGGAATCTAGTTTATATTTTAGGGGTAGGACCCAATTAATCATACTTATTATAGCTCAGTTTGCAGGCTTCTCCAGTGAGAGAGAAAAAGACATGTTTTGATAAATTTGCTGGTTGGCCATCTGTCTATCAATTAACTAATTCAAAAATATGTATTGATAATTATGTGCAAATTTCTGTGATAGACGCTGTGAAAGACAAATGATAAAAAGAAGAAACTTGAAGACCTTTCAAGATTTGTTACCTTCAAGAAAAAATTTGATCAAAGCACATATACAGGATATTGTTCATTACTAGGGCATATAAAGCCAATTTGTATTCCCAACAAGAAAGGCCAAATAAAAAAAGGAATTTCTGATGAATTTGTTTAATTACGAACATTTTAAAACACTAACTTGTATCATCCTTTTCTCCAAACACTGTGTTTAGTCTGTGTCAAGCCACAACATTCCCACCAGATCTGGACCAGATGTAGAGGCTGATGGTGCCACTCTCAAAGGCCCCTGAGTGTAGCTCCTTCTGTGGTGTAGGAGGCAGTGACACCTGCCCTGAAGGGCCCCCCAGTGACTAGGAAATGAGAGAACACATGGGAAACCATTTTGTAAGTCATAAAGCTTCTCTTCAAGCGTTACTTATTAATTTGTGTTTCCTCATTATACTGCCTTTTCCAAGGTGTAAAGACAGTCTCGTAGGTCCAGATTTTCAGCAAGACGGGCCAACAGCAAAGAGAATTTAGAGTAAATTTTTGGGTAACCAGGATTCTGTTAAGGAATGGATTGGTGGATTGCTGTACATAATATTTTCTAAAACAGTGCTTCTCAGTCTTCAGTGTGTGCACAAATCACCTGGGTGTTGTGTTAATATTCAGATTCTGACTCAGACCCCCTGGTGGGGGTCTAAGCTTCTGCTTTTCTTACAAGTTTCCAGGTGAGTCAATGCTGTGGTCCAAGGACCACATCTGAGGAGCAGTATTCTCAGGGGTGCAATGTCCAGTGGTGAGGAGAGGAAAGGAAGAGCAGCACAGGGCCCTGAGAGGAAGGGAGAATTCCAGGAAGGTTGTGTTGGGAGGTGTGATTGCAACTCAGTGCCCCTACTTCCTTCCCATCACCATCTGGTAGGAAGAGGCTGTGGACTTACTCTCAATTTTGGAGGGAGAAGATATACATTGTGAGTGCTTGGGGGAAGGAGGAGGAAAGAAGGAGGTTGTGCCATCATGTAGGGTAACTGTCCTTTCTAGGTGGCAAGCTGCATTTCCCCATTGGCTGGACAGCAATCTAGATAGAGATAGCAGAATGAGCCCTTCCGGCCTTTGGCACAGCCAATGGGGAGCACAGCACAGTCCCGGGCAGACAAGAACATTTTTTTCCCCAGTGGTGGAAGTGGTTGAAGAGTGTTGACTTAACTGTTTCAAGGAAGGGAAGGATCGAGGAGTAAGCAATCAGAGGGTGCTCCCACTCCTTTCTTTTTGCATTCCTCTGACACCCTTGCCATCCCCTATGCCCATGCTGGGTGCCTTCTTGCTGCCCTCTGGTACCCCCAAGACTTCCACTGCAAGAGCGTGCTCTGCCTTCTCCCTAAGCACCTCAGTTCTCCCCACCCCAATACTATCCTTTCTCTTCTTACTCAAAATTTCCTTTTTTTCTCCAGCATAGCTTTATTTTGCTAGTTGTTAGGAAAGCAGTCTAATTCACCTAATTCATATGAAGGTATACATGACTGCCAGTCCAACTAGCTATTAGTTATTTGTGTTTCTATGGGCTGTGACATACATGGATTCCTTCCTCCTTTTCTCTGTCTAGTCAGAGCTTAAGCCTTAGGGAAACCTAAGACTGTAGAGGTCTCTTTTGGTGTGAATGGTGATACCTCAGGAGTCTGGGTATGGGGGTGATATCCAGGTATACCTGGTGCAGATGTGTCTGTTCAGGGAGAAAGTTTCCCTCTGCCTCCCCCGTAAAAGCAGGAGGCTGTGATGTAAGGGGAAGTTTGCTATAGTGGTGTAGTTTTCACATTGAGTCCCACAGTACAGACTTAGGTAGGGGCAGTCGTGTGTGTGAGTGTGGGGGGGTGGGTGTGTGTAGAAGTCAAGTACTTTGTGTTACTCCTCTTTTAACCAAAGCCTCTTTGCTTTGATATATTTTGTACATTACACTTCTATGTAAGATTTATTTGAAACCAATGTTCTTAACATGGTAAGTCTTAAAAAGTGGTTGCCTGTGGCAAGCAGAGCCGGGGCAGGGGGCTAGCAATTCTGCTAAAAGGATTCTGTGCATTCATTTTTATTTAGCCATGTTCGTGTCTATTACTTGGCTAAAAATGTGAAAAACAATAAATATTGAAAAGGAAAAGAGCTCTGGTCCTAGAAAAAGTTTGGAAATGCTTGCTCTTGCAGAAAGACACAGAATAGGTGTTGAGCCACCTGGGGTATCAGGTTGCTCTGCTGTAAACTGCCCTGTGACCTTGAGCAAGCTACTCTGTTTCTTCAGCTGTGAAAAGGGTCCTTCCTCTCGCCTGTGGTTTGACCCTGCATTTCCGTGAGAAGCAGCTGTTAGTAGCTGTAGGGGCAGGCCTGTCCCTCCCATTTCTTACTGTGTCTGAAAAGGCTCGCATCTGACACCTAGGCTATAGATCATCCTGACCCCCAGCTCCAGTGAGGTCAGATAATTCCTGGGCTGAAGGAGAAAGGGTATATTTACCTAATTACTTGGCATCTTACTCGCCATTGGGATCCACAGGAACAGAGAGGGACTGGGCAGGTCTCTCGCAGAGTATATGTGCAGTGCTCTTGAGATGAGGTCAATCCGTGTCAAAGTGCCACCTGTGCACCCTGTGTGAGCTCAGGTGTCCTGGGGGTAAAGAGAAGTTCCACAAAACAGCTCTGCCATCAAAGAACATGGGAGAGAAGGTTCAAGAAGGTTTGGTTTAGACAAGAGATTTGCAAAGGTGCCCCGGTCAAATACTTGGTGGTTCTTATCTGAATGAGGAACTGCTTCTTGTTCATGTCTGTGTTTCCAGTGCCTGCACTCAAGATTCATTTACTCAGCTCATACTCACCGAGCACTCAGAGATGCTAGAAGCACAACAGTGAGCAAGACAGTGCTGACCCAGTCTTTGGGGAGTTACAGGTTTCAGCCTGGGATGGAGAACTCTGACAAGCAGACCATCAGAATGGTCTAGGCAGTAAGAACTGTGATGGATGTTGAGCTGTGTGTACACAGGGCACCTGTTATTATGGTCATGGCAATCTTAGCTACTCCTGTCTGGGCCTCCTGACAGTTCCCCTGGGTCTGCTCTGGGGTGGGCTGAAAGCCAGTGACACAGAGAGATCTCTGCTTACCCGGGAACCCTTCTCTGTGTGTATATGAGCCTTGCCAGCCAGATTGAGCCCCTATCAGGAGCCTCTGACTTGGAGGAAATGGTGTGGTGGCAGGAGGCCTGAGCAGACAGTGTTCCCTGGCTGTTCTGGGCCCTGACATGTTGAGACACAGCCTGGTTTCTCACTCTGCTCTGGAAGGAAAGCTGGGATCTGCCACCTCTCAAGATAAGGCAGGAATGTGTGGGGGCCAGTGACTCCTCTGTGTGCCTGTTTCTCTAAGGGTGGAGGTGATTTTCTGGCTTACTGAGGGGCAGGAAACTGCAGCCATGGGTTAAAATGTCTGCTCTGAACCATCACATTGATGGTGTGATTTATTCATCTTTCATCATTCAGAAACCATTCACTTGAGCACCGAGGATATGTCAGGCTGTTTGCTAAGCGTACTTACATTTCTCTAACTAAAATTTCTCCACCCTCCTGTAAGGGTATTATCTTTATTTCACAGGTGAAGAAACTGAAGCTCAGAGAGATAAAACTAAAATCTTATCAGTGTTGTCATGTGCCAGATGCTGTTTTGAGCTCTTACATGTGTCAATACATTTAATCTTCATCACAGCCTCTAAGGTGGTTGTCATCCCCATTTTACTGATAAAGAAGAAACAAGAGGCTCAGGAAAGTTAAGAAACTTACCCAAGGGCCTAGAGCCACCAGTAACAGAACTGGGCTAGGGTTATCCTGGGGTCCTGCCCAGATCTGAGTGCCCTATACCCATAAAGTGCTGCTAATTAGCCTCTGCCCCTGTGATTCCAGTGTGAACCACATGGGTGAGGATAAGGCCACCCTGAGGCAGCTGGTGAGGGAGGCCTGGCCAGAGAGCTTCTAGAGGGAAGAGGCCACGTCAGAGGCCAGGGTCCATTCTATATTACCATGTGGATAGACCGAGGAAAAATAAACCATGTTCGATGTGACACATACCTTTCCTGCATCCTGATAATTAGGCTTGAAGGAAACATGTCAGGCAGTGCCAAGTCCTGTAACAACTTAGAGCAGAGTTAGAGGAACTGGGAAGGAGTGGCAGCCCTGAGGGCTTCTGGTAGCTGCTAATTGGGGCTGGTGATGACAGAGGAGGTGGCACAGCTGCAACTCTGAGCCATTTGCCCAATGAGGAGACGGGGCTGAGTAGGAGAGTAAGGCAGGAATTCTGCTTCTAAGAGGACTTGGACCTGTTTCCTCCACCTCCACCCCACCCTCCAGGCTTGTGGATGTAGATCTGAAGTATACATATGATACCATCCCAATTACATTTAAAAAATGAACAAACAAACACAAAGGACTATAGTATATATTGAAAGAAATCCAAGAGAGCAGACAGTGGTTATCTCAGGAAGCTTCTTTGTGCTTTTTTACGTTCTCTTCTTCTTGTTCTTTTAAATACTGAACATGCTCCTTTTTCAATTTAGAAGTCTGTCAGTGACATTCTCCTGCTGCATTGAGGTCCAGCTGCGGGTGACAGTCCCGTCACCGCACTTCCTGCTGCTTCAGTTTAGATCTTTATTTCTGCAAACACTGGCTGAATACCTGCTTACTGCTCTGTGCTGAGTGGGCCCCATGAGAGTTATAAAGATGACTAGGCAATACTTACTATCTATGCTTTTATGGGCTGACGGGTGTTCAGGGCTAAGGTGAATATCCAGGTCATTTGTTATAGAAATATGTTTGGCAGTTGGTGTGTTCAGCATTTTGCTGGTGTGAAGATGGTACAGGGGCACCTTGTTGAGAGTGTCTAAGATCTGCTTCCCTTGCTGAAGCCCTGCTCTCCCTCTCTCTTCAGAAATTTAGTTGGCACAGCAAAAGAAAACATCAACAAAACAAAAAGACAGCCAACTGAATGGGAGACAATATTTGCAAACAATGCATCTGATAAGATGTCTAATATCTAAAATATATAAAGAACTAATAAGACTTAACAACAAAAAAACAAACACCTCAATTAAAACGTGAGCAGAACTAAACAGACACTTCTCCCATGAAGAAATACAAATGTCCTGCAGACATATGAAAAAATGCTCATCCTCATTAGCTCTCAGGGAAATGCAAATCAAAACCACAATGAGATACCACCTCACACCTGTGAGAATGGCTGTTATCAACAAGACAAGAGGTAACAAGTGCTGGAGAGGATGCGGAGAAAAAGGAACTCTGGTACACTGCTGGTGGGAGTGCAAACTGGTACAACCACTGTGGAAGGCAGTGTGGAGGTTCCTCAGAAAATTGGGAATGGAGCTACCATTTGACCCAGCAATCCCCCTTCTGGGGATCTAGCCCCAAAATCTTGAAAACCTCTGTCCGCAAAGACTTATGTACCCCAATGTTCATCGCAGCGCTGTTCACAGTGGCCACAACATGGAAACAACCAAAGTGCCCTGTGACAGATGACTGGATAAAGAAGCTGTGGTACATATACTCAATGGAATATTACTCAGCTGTAAGAAAAGATGAAATATTGCCATTTGAGACAAAATGGATGGACCTGGAGATCATCATGCTTAGTGAAATAAGCCAGACAGAAAAAACAAGGAACTGTATGACTTCACTCATATGCAGAATATAAAACTGTAAGCAACAAAGAAAAAACAAACAAAAAAACTCATGGACACAATCAATAGTTTAAGGGTTATTTGGGGGGTGGGAGAAGAAGGAGGGGGCAAGAGAGGAGGGAGGGAGTCAAATATATGGTGATAGAAAGAGAACTGACTCTGGTTGGTGAACACATAATGCAACAAATGAACAACGCACTGTAGAATCGTACACCTGGAACTTGTGTAACTCTTGATAACCGATGTCACCCGAATAAGTCTAACAATAAAAATATTTTTATAAAAAAAGAAATTTGGTTGATTAATATGTGACTGATAAATCTCAGCAGTCAGAACCCCTGACTGGGTCCTGTGCAGTGAGAAACCCAGAAATCACCTTGTATATTTCATACTGATAGATACATGTGACATACTGACCTGCGTCAGAGAGTCCAGAGGGTGAGCTGGAATGGGGTTGGGGACCTGAAAGGGACAACTTGGTCCAACCCCAAGGCCCCGAGAAAGAGGAAACTTGGAAATTGGTGACAGGTCCAGGTTTCCTATCCCTGTGACCTGCCTACAGTGTGTGGTCTTCTCCATTCATAGCCCTGAGTGTTTGAGAGAGGTGATCTGGGGCATTGTCAAGTAATGGCAAGGAAACCACCTTGGGATAAAAAAAATTTGCAGAAATTTTGAGAAACAGAGCATCTGCCATGTTAACTCAGTAAAGAAGTTGCAGCAAGACTCCCTTAGCCGTGGCCTGGGTTCACTTCCCAGCCAGGGAACTACCTCCCTCGCCCAAAAAAGAATCCTTCAGATCCAGGTGTGCAGAAGAGAATTGACAAGAAATAATAGGTTGTGATTTGTACACACACCCAATTCACATACATAAACACACAGAATCAGTCCTACCTAGTTGTGTGAATTTTAGGAAAATGGAAAAGACCTCTTTATCTCCAAGCAGTTCCTCCACTTGGCCGGCATGTGCCTGACCTTGGCACTGTTAAGGCCCCTCTTGGTCAAGGATGCTGTTAAAATGTGAATGTATCATTTTGGAATGAGGTCAGGCTAACCCATTGGAATCCTTGGTCACTTTATGTGAATTATGGAAAGGACCCCATAATGTGCAAAGTGGGGATGTGGGCCAAGGGAGGGTACAAAGGTCACAGGAGACAGGCTGGTACAGGAGAACTCTGTGTGGAGGGGAGGAGTCTGGCAAGTTGGGATGGAGGAATTATAGAAGATAAACTGTTTACTTCCCCATTTTATGAGGGAGCACCCTGTAGCCCCACAGTAATAGCAGAACCTCAACCATCCTGGATGTTTCGGTCTCTCTGCAGTTCCTTTCTTGTTCTGCACCTTGAGCTCACACTTAAGGTCTCATCCATGTGGCCCAGCCTCTGGGGCTTTGCTCAGGCTGTGAAAACCAATTGACTTCACAGTTAGGGGTGCTGAGAGTCACTGACTACTTAATGTCTTGCTTTCTCCTTCCCTCCACCCCACAGAGAGAAGGGGATAAGGCAAGTCCAGCTTCCTGAAGAGAAAGTGGCACTTGACAGGAAGTGTAGAGAGGTGGTAACTTGAGGCCTCCACAGAAGAGAGTGTCTGTGTATCACTCCCTGCCTCTCCAGCTGTAGTGGGCTGTTTCCCTTTGCCTGTCTGGATCCAGCTACTTCTTCTGGGCACAGTTCAAATCCCATAAGGCTCCGTAATGCTTCCCCTGACTCCCCTCAGTCAGGACTTGTCCTTTCTTCCACAGAACTGCTGTAGCACTTACTGCTTACCCACTCACTTGACCCTGAGGCAGATGTTTCTGCACATCTAGCCCATATTTTTTTATCCATTAGTGTTTGTCCAATCTCCTCATTTGACTGTAAGCCTCAAGTTGTAGGATGGGTCCTGTTTATAGCATTCAGGACACTGATTTACAGATGAGGGATGAAGGATAAATGAGCGAATGAATGGATTGGTGAATGGACAGTTAGGTGGACAGCAAGTGGGGTGGATGGCAGTCTCCAAGCCCGGAACGGCCACAGTTACTTACATCATGTCAGTGTCTAGAATCTAGACTCTCTCTGGACTATAGGAAATACCAGAGGACTCAGAGCTGTATTTTTAGTGAAAACCTTTCTCTGTATAGCCTTGGACTTATGGGTTTATGTTCATTTGACAACATCAAAATGTGCTTATTCTTAAAAATAGATTCCAAAAAGAACCATACTTCAGCCCGACTTGGCTCGTTCAACGATTCCTTCCGTTTTATGTTTTAGGAGTTTTTTTCTGATTAAAAAAAAAGGGGGGATTAGAGGAAGGAAGTGAGTTTGCAGGACCAGGGAATTAAATGAGCTAAACTGTGAAAGCAGCTGCCACAGGCCAGCACAGGCAGACACCTGTGACTTTGTGGACAGGGGCCATTTCTAGGTCAGGGTTCGGCTCCCTGGAGACTTCTGGTTTCTGATGCTTATCTTACATGTATTCCTCAGTGTTGACCCCGAGCTTGGCTTGGGTCAAAGTGACTTCTGGAAAGATTAGATAATAATTTTGAGAAGCATCAGTGTTTTCTGTTTTTCTTCTTCTCTTTCATTTACAGTTTGAAACTGCTTTGGGATCATCAAAGAGTGTGCTTCCACACTGTAGAGCATACTTCTCCCACTGAGTTGACTAGAGCTCTTGAGCTTTCATGAAACTCCTTTAGGCATCCTGGAGGTGGGCTCTGAGTAGGTGGGCTCTGAGTATCTCTCCCCAAAAAGAAGCACTGCTTTTTATCTGTTTTCCATGTTGGGCTTCTGTGTAAGATTTATCAGAGAGAGGGTTCCATGCCTCAAATAAATTTAAAAACCATTGTCAGAAGACTAGAGAGGCATTGCCAACGTGGTCAGAGGGGAAATGGGTTCATTAGACAATGCGTTTGGCTCACTAGCTGACAGAAAAGGCCATTCGAACGGCTCTGGAAACTCGTGTTTACAGGTCTTGTGCTGGCATTTCTGTCTTGGCTACTGCTTCTGCTCGCCTCTCACTCCTTTGCTTGTCTACCTAGTTCCTGATGCACTGCACACCGGGCGTTTTGTAAATTTTCACTCCTTATCCTCATCTCTCTGGCCTGGAATATTGATCCATTTTCTGCTTCAAATTCTGGTAACTTTATATTTCTTTACCCTATTTTGGCTTCTTCCTGGGTATCTAGTCCTTTTTTTGCCCTGACCTCAGGTAACTGTGTCCCGAAGTGTTTTCTGCCTTCCTGGATCCTGGCACCACCTGGGGATTTTCAGCTGTCACAGCTTTCCCCAGAACAATTATTTTTAAACTGGGACCTGAAGATGGGGTTCATTTTGGCTGAATGAGGTTCAAGAATATGCTGCGGGACCTGGGGGTGGGGGGGTTCCCTGGTGGTGTAGTGGCTAGACTTCAGCACTCTCAACGCCGCGGCCTGGGTTCGATTCCCAGCCAGGGAACCACAAAGGCAAAAAACAACCCAACCAAACCAAAACAACAACAAAAAAGAAGCTCCTTGAAATTAATACCAAACAAAAGACCTAAAATAAATAGAAAAAAAATTTGACAAATTTGCAGCCAAAGGGAAAAAAAAGAGAGAGTATGCTGGGGTTGGAAAATGGAGACCAGGACCCGGCTGTGATCCAGTGGGCGGAAAGAAAGAATAATTCCCATTCATGGAGAAATTGTCATGCGCGTAATACCTTTACAGACTTGTCTCTTTTCATTCTCATTACAGTCTGGTGAAACTGGGATATTCTTATACCTGTGTTACACTCGGGAAACGGAGGCTCAGAGTTAGTGATTTCCTAAAAGTAGCAGAGCTGGGAATGGCACCTGGCTATTTTGACTCTAAATCCTGGACTTGGCTACAGGAGATCAGAAATCGCGTGTCTGCTGAAGCCGTGTGGGGAAGGATCTTGTCCATGGGAGCTAGCAGTGGTCTGTCCTGAGGCTGGATGTGCTGGAAAGGGGTGGGAGGTAAGGGGCAGCGTCAGCCCCAGAGGCCCCATAGTCAACCCTGGCCAGGCAGAGGAGTGAGGAGTGGGCCCGGTGACCCCAGCCCCACACAGGCTGTTGCCGTGGGGTTAGGGTGTGGGTCTTTTGGAATCAGGCTGAGCTGGTTCCTGGGGACCTTAGATCTGCGCTTCTCCTGCCCATGACTTCGAAACATGTTAGCTGCAGGTCCCATCCCCCGACCTGTTGAGCTGCACCTGGGGTGGCCCTGACTGGAACCTTTAAGCATGATCGCAGCCTGTGGCCCTGAGAAGTTGCAGGGTAATTCCAGGGGAATCAGCTCATTGTTCTCCAGGGTGGGAAGGGGAACTGCAGTGACCGCTGGGGGAAGCAAGAGGAGGAACCTGGTCTCCACATCCTTCTGCCTTGGAGCACTTCCCATTTGCTAGCTCTGCCCTCACGTGACGTCTCTCCTCGGGTTCGCATTCTGTGCAGCTCTGTCTCATCGCCACCTTGATAAACAAAGGTGACTTTTGGGGCAAACTACTGAAGTCATGATCATTAGAGTTAACTGAGACAGGGAATGAATTAAGTCCACCCTATTCATAGATCTTTGAAAACACCTGTAGTAGCCAGCCCCTGGGGTTGCTGGGACACATCTTATAAAATCAAATAAAAATCAGTCTGCTTTTTATTATCACTGTGTACCAGCAAATCTAAACAACGTCAGTGCTAAAATGCTCTTCCTTTCTGGAGTGTGTCCCTCCCTTCACTGCTGACACACCGCCGCTGGTTAGTTACCTCAGGAGTCTCACCGGAGCTGGACTCAGTAGACATGGTTTAGGTCCTAGCCCAGCTATTGGGGCCAACTACCAAGTCACTTACCCTCCCTGAACCTCAGTTGTCTGGTCTGTAAAATGGACCTACCTGCAAATATTAATAGAATAAATATAAAATTAGCTTAGAGAGAGAAACATTGCTATACAGAATCCCAGTGATATGAGATCTGGGTCATGTCTTTGGATTATTCCCCTTGGGCAGTGAAGAATTTGGAAGTGATTGAATCAGGCTCTTTCATGAAGTTTAGGAGCTGCTGTTGGAGACACCAACACCATTTCTGGTGCTGAGAAGCTATTCTGAGGCCATCTTCTTATCATCTTATTCTTGGGCAGACAACAGGAGACCCTCGTGGGGTGCCCACTCAGGGCCCTGCCGAGTTCTGGAATCAGGTCCATCTGTCTTGTTCTCTATGTAGCTTGCTCTGTCCTCCCAGGGTGCTGAGTGAGTGAGGAGCTGAGCCTTCTGTGTTCCTTTCATAATTGTGGGACAGCGAGCTGGCAGAAGCAGGGAAGGTAGTTTCTGTGACTTGCAGATTTACTATCCCTCAATAAACCTGCCTACGTGACTTTTGCAAGCCAGCCTCGGGCACAGAGTTCCACCCACCCATGCCTCCTGCCTTTGTACATTGCTGGATGGTGAAGTCCTTTCTCAGGCACTATCTCATGATTTCCCCACCAACCCCGTCAGGTGGGCAGGCTAGGATTTTCTCCCGATTTGACAAGGGAGGAAACTGAGGCCTAGGGAATTGAACAGGCTACCCAGGGTCCTGGCCAGTTAGTGGTAGAGCTCTGACTTGAAGACAAGTTCTCTAGACACCAGCCCAGAGATAGGAATTCGGAAAGTGAAGGGCAAGCCCTCATTTCCTTTCAGAGTTGTCTCCAGCTTTTTGACACTTTCTAACAGGAAGCTTTCTGAGATGACATCTCAGGTGGCAGGTAAAGAAACAAGATCAGAGAAGGCAGTTCCTTGTCCAAGCTCACGAAGGTTTCGGGCAGGCAGGTCAGGATCAGGAATCAGGCCTCCTAACCACCAGCCCTTTGATGCATTAAGCCATGGGTTAGGTTTTGATTATTGCTATGGGTGGGGGACAGATTAGAATATGTACATAAATGTTTCAGCATGCCCATAATTTTCGAATTAGTATTGGCAATGACCTCCATTAGAAATTTGATAGCTTCCCTCTGTTACCTCCCTGGATGACTCTGAGTGGCTCTGTCCTAATCTTAGAGTGGGCCTCGCTGTCCACCCCTTGCCCCCACAGTCCAGCTGGATGACTTCTTCACTGCAGAGTCTCAACTTCTGGCTTTGGAGCCTCTGTGATGGGCAGACAAGGGCCCATCACCTTCACAGTTTTCACTTACCGTTGGGTCTGCTTGTGCCATCTGTCGGGCATTACAGAGCCACCTCAGGTGGCTTTTGTGTATCTCTCCTGGGCATATTGACCTAGGGTTGTCTGAATGCAAACTTCCACTCCTGTTATCCTGTTAAAGCCCATGGTAATCTGTCTTGATTTGCAAATGAAAACTGAGGCAGTCGGATTTCAGACCCCTCAAGCAATAGTTATGCTGGTGGGAAAGACAACAGTCCCCACCCCCTTCCCTCCCTCCCTCCCTCCCTTGTCAGATCAAAGAACTGAGAGGGTAATACTGAAAAGGCCCAGGAATAATATGAGTAACACCTGTGCAGTTTCTGCACCTGTCAAGTGGAGATAATCAGAGAATTGTTGTAAGTTGGTATTTCTTAGCCCTGGCCAAACATTAGAGTCATCTGGGAGCTTTTAAATACAGTTAAGTCCTCACTTAATGTTGTTCTATAACTTTAAGCAAAACAACATATAATGAAACCAATTTTACTATCCACTAATTGATATAAATGAGAGTTAATTCAGATAGCATCTCATCATTCGGTATAATGAATTGATGTTGTTCATGGACCTGCTGTATCTTGAATCCCATGCTGCCTCCCTGGAGATGGGACCCAGGCATTTTAAAATTCTTCACAGGACTACAATGTGCAGCCAGAGTTGAGAACCACTGCCCTAAGAGTTGGCTAATTGCTTAGAACAGAGTTACTTCAACAGCTGGCTGTGCGCTGGAATCATCAGGGGGTCTTTTAAAATTGCACTGATTTCCTGGCCATGCATTGCAGGCCATTAAAATCAGTGACTTCTGTGTCTAATGCTTCTTGCTCAGCCTTCACGTGAACCACAACCTAGTAGTCATAATAGCTGCCATTTATTAGTGCTGACTGTGGGCCAACATTACAGATATTTCCAGTCTTCGTAGTTCCCATTTTGTACATGAAGAAACTAATGCTCAGAGAGAAGGTAGCCTCTTGCCCCAGGTGACAGCACAAGTTCCTGAACCAGACCTGCCTGACCTTGAAGCCAGCTACCACTGTTCAAAGACTCATGGCCTGGGGGCTTACCCTAGTGGGGTGCATTCTCGACTTCTCCCAGTAACAGCCCAAGGAGAGAGGAAAATCAGCAAGAGGCCTGGCTTTCCTGAGGCTCCCCAGGGCCAGATGAGTGGAGGACCTCACCCCTGTGAAGAAGGGGAGGTGGTATTGGGCTCTGTGTTAGTCACCCACTCTCAAAATTCCTCTTTTAGAGGGAGGAAGGTGCCTGCACGTTAGGCCTGCATGTTAGTCACCTCTCATTGCCATGGTTGCTCTCACGAAGAGAAAACTCAACCAGGAAAAGCAAACACTTACTTGCTTTTTGAGAGTTAGAGGAATTTTTTAGGCATGTAATGTAGAAAAATGCCTGTTTCCCTTATAAGAATAGGGGAGGCTAAGTCAAGGTCACCTGAAATACCTAGTTCTGCTTTATAAAATCCCTGTGCCTCCACCTCTGTGCTCTTAAACAAATTGCTTAACCTCTTTAAGCTTCGATTTCCCCATAGTTCAACTGGAAAGAGGGAGCCCTGTCTGCCCTGAGGATTGCTGATGCCAGGTCCCTTGAGATATCAGAGAGAGAAGAGAGGAGCGTGGCCATCCTAATGCTGAGACTCATAGCCGCCTGGATTGGAAGCTTTGTCAAGTGTTTGCTGGCACCCTCTAAAGGACCTGATGTCCCCGAGGCCCAAAGTGGTTCCAAGTCACCAGCTGTGTTAGAGATCTTACTGAATGTGTTCACCTTTGGGAGGCCTGGCTTAACTACCTGCGTCAGGCCCTAGTGTGTCGACAGCTAAAAGCCAATATTGGGGCATAAATAGCTGAAACTTAAATGTTAGTGGACAATGTGATATAAATTTGGCTCTACTGAGTGTTTCCTGCCCTACTCAGTCATCAGGGCCCGCTCCTTCTACAAATTTCCCTCTGTACCTGTTGCCTGGGACTTTGGTCTCTGCCTAGCACAAAACCTGGCACAGAGTAGATGCTCAGTTAGCAATGAGTGAATGGAGGATGAGGGGATGGAGAGACACATGAATATGTGTCTGCTGACACCTCTAAGAAGGTTGCCATAGAATGCTGTTTACATGCTGGCGTATTTATTCCTTGCTTGCTCTACTTAACTTTTGTTGTTGCTGTTGTTGCTGTCAGTTAGGCTTATTTTGAAGATTGCCTCACTGGGTATTACTCTAGTAATGGAATGGTTCAGATGCGATGCTGTTTTCTGAGGTTGAGTCAAATCTCCAAGGCATTTCATTGTATGGCTCTTGTCCCAAAGTCACTAAGTGAGCATATCCTAAGTGTGGAGTCTGGTGGCCCCTTAATAAGCCAGCTGAACCTTAAAACTTTCTGAGTTCTGTCTCAAGCAGTGGCTAATGGCGCAATGGTGGAAAATGGTGGAAGGGGAGTGGGCAGACCTCTTGGAGGGGTGGCCACTGGGCCGTTTCCAGGGACTTAGAGCTACCCCCACTGGTGACCTGAACCGAGATGGGGAAGCAGAGGCTGCTGCCCCTCCCTGTGGGGTGGGCTGCCCTGGCTCAGGTCCACCTGCCGCTCTGACATGGATACCACTTTTGGTTGCTGTCTTGGCCCCCAAAGTGAAGGATTTCCAGGCCCAGCCCTGACGCCTGTATCTTAGAGGCTCTGGGGACAGTAGGCTAGGTGCCTGGCTCTGGGGTTTGGCTTTGCCATGAACTTTGTCATGACCTCAGGTGAATCACTTGACCTCTCCTGTGCCTCAGTTTCTATTTTACAACTCTGCAGTTCCCAGATTCCCACTATAGATATTGGCAATGTTAGGCTGCTTCTACACTTACCAGGATCCCTGCCAACCCAGCCTGCATAGCTTCTGGCCCTGTCTTTATATTAAGTGCATCATCCTTATATTTGTTTGGTCCCCCTAGTGTCTAGCTGCTTGGCTTCTGTCAGGTAATTGAGATTTTATTTGTTGGAAGGAGGTTAGGAGCAAAGGTGCAAACATGAGAATATACAGGTGCCTGTCACTTAATTATTCCAAATGGATGAATATTCATTGTATGCAAATATACAGGACTCAAATGAATGTGTTACTGTTAGTATTTTGACCACGTTGTCTTTTTTGTTTTTCCTTTTTAATCTTTCCATTACATAGTATAAGCCTCTGGACATTATGATTTCATCTGGTGAATACTAGACTGGGGTTCTAGCTGAGGCTTTGGAATGACAAGGCTGTGACATTCTGATCAAATTAATAAACTGTCAGAGCCTCAGTGTTCACATCTGTACACTGGGAATGACAATGTTAACTTTCCTTCAGGATTCATGTAGAAAGAAGGGAAGCCCAGTACCTGCCCCATTTCAGCCACTGGTTGATGGCTAGGGGCATGCTGGGTGGTGGCATGATTTGTCCTGCCCTGGCAGAGAGACTCTGAAGTAGTATGGCCTGGGGGCTGACAGCTGAGTCACTTCCCTGATGGCCATAGTGACACTCTGACTGTGAGTCTGTGTCCCCACAGTGGCCAGTTTGCCATCGTGAAGAAGTGCCGGGAGAAGAGCACTGGGCAGGAGTATGCAGCCAAATTCATCAAGAAGCGACAGAGCCGGGCCAGCCGGCGGGGCGTGAGTCGGGAGGAGATCGAGCGGGAGGTGAGCATCCTGCGGCAGGTGCTGCACCCCAACATCATCACGCTGCACGACGTCTTCGAGAACCGCACCGACGTGGTGCTCATCCTGGAGCTGTGAGTGGACTGCTGGGCGCCATGGTGGGCAGCAGGGCCAGGCAGGGCAGTGGGAGCTGCAGCCACAGGCCCCGACCTAAGCTCTGCCCGGCGGGGATGAAGTCAGTGGCAGGTGGCTTCCCTCCATTCTCCCCATTCTCCTCCTTTCTGAACCTGGGCCCAAGCAGGGGTGGGCTTGCCAGGCTGCAGGCACAGAGGGTGACAGTCTAGGTCTGGCTTTCATTGGGCCCTGAGAATCAAAGGGAAGATGTGGCTGACCCTGAGGTCCTTTTTACAGGCTGGCAAGCATGTGAGGGGTTGGAGTGGGGAAGGAAGGGAGTGGGGAGCAGGGAAGGAGGTCAGGGAGGGGGCTGTTCTGTGATCAAGGGACCATACATCCTTCAGGCTTTGTAAAGCCCTTCTGCAGCCCTTTCCTGGGAAAAAATCTACCGCGTTTGTGCTGTGCTGCCTTTATGTTATAATAACTGTCACTGAGAGAGCATTTGCCAGGTGCTTCATGGTTGGTACCTGTTCCGTCCTCACAGGGACTGTACTTGATGAGGAGAATTTCCTACTAATCAAGACTTCACTTTGCACTCCTTGTGCCAAGCACGTCTCTTACCTCACTTACTCCTCATAATAATTCTGTCCCACAGAGACTCTTGTTATCCCCATTTTACCAACAAGAACACTGAGACCAGGTTGCTTACCAGACCCACTAGCCAGGCAGTGGTGGAACCAGTGTTACTGGACTGAACCAGATCCAGTTTTCTTCAGCAATGACCAGCCGAAAGACAACCCCGAGATGATTTTATGAGAATGAACCTTATTGTGAGCCTGCAAGCAAGGAACACATGGGGACTCACTCCCAGAGCAATGCATTCCTCAAACAAAACATCCAATCCATCTTTTTTTTTCAGATACCATATGTGTATGTTTTATAAAATTAAAATTTTTGAATTATTATTTTAATGTTTATTTTTATTTTTCAATTACAGTTGACATTCATCTTTATATTAGTTTCAGATGTACAGCATAACTTATGAAGTGATCCCCCTGATAAGTCTAGTACCCATCGGACACCATGCATAGTTATTACCGTATTATTGACCGTATTCCCTGTGCTGTACTTTACATCCCCGTGACTGTTTTGTAACTGCTGATTTGTATTTCTTAATCCTGTCACCTTTTTATCCAGCTCCGCAACCCCACTCCCATCTGTCAACCATCAGTTTGCTCTCTATATCTATGTGTTTGTTTCTGTTTATTTTATTTTGTCTTTCTCTGTCTGACTTATTTCACTTAGCATAATACTCTCTAGGTCCATCCTGGTTTTCACAAATAGTAAAATTTTTATGGCCAAGTAATATTCCATTATAGATGTACCACATCCTTTTCCAATCATCTATCGATGGACACTGGGTCTTGTTTTCTTACCCATTCAACCTATCCTCTGTCTTTTGATTGGAGCATTTAATCCATTCACATTTAAAGTTTATTGATAGCTATATAGTTATTGCGACTCTATTATTCATATTTTTAATTTTTTTCTTTTTCTTCAATATGTCCCTTTAACATTTTGTAATACTGGTTTATTGGTGCAGAACTCTAGCTTTTTCTTGTCTGGGAACATCTGATTCATCTTTATGGGGAGAAATCATGCATAAACATCAAGGTGGGCTTTGTCATTGTATGTATAGGTGGGGACATTCTAGCACACCCTCAGTTAGAAAACATAGCTATACATATATTACATGTTCAAGAATGGCAAAAAATCTCTGCCTCTGGGATTTTTTATATATATAATAGTATTTTATATATATATATATATATATATATATATATATATATATATATGTATACACACACACACACACACACAAAACCTATATATATAATTATATATAAATATATAATACCCTATATAATATGTAGTATTGTATATATAATATAGTATTATGTCTATATTAATATATAATGCTATAAATTTATAAACTAGGTGTGTGTGTGTGTGTGTGTGTGTGTGTGTGTGTATATATAACTATAAATTTAGTATTATAATGAGGAAAGTTCATGAAGTGATCACTGCAGCGTTCTTCAGGCTGCTTCGCTGGTCTCAGGCAGTTTCAGCCAGTTGACCCCGCTGGTTCTGCAAAACATCCTGGGCTTGTTCCTAAAAAACAGTTCTGGCAATCATCAATGTCAAGACTGTGGTTATAGAAGGAATTTTAGCTGATTACATCTTGGTCTTTCTGTGAAACTTTAAGAAAATTACAAGATTCACATCTCATAAACCTTATACATTCTAGGGTGATATACTAGGGTTATAGGTTAATCAAGGCAAAGTTATAAACTCTAAACAAAAAATTAGTCTATGCTATACTACCTGCTATGCTACATTATATACAAGGGCTATCTGGCAAGTATCTAGCCATGTTCTCGTTTTATTGACAATGGCTGGATTTTTTTCTGCACAGCCCTCACATGTAGTTTAGGTTACACCAGGACTTGAATCCACACTGATTGTGCAGACAGCTGTGAGCATGAGGCCAGATGGCCTTATGCTGGCCCAGCTAGGTGGAATTTGGATAGGAGATGCCAAGTTCTCAGGGATTGTCCCTCCTGGACATGTGTGCATGGAATGGGGTGGTGGGGTTCTGGCAGACAAGAGAGTTTGAGTTGGGCTATGGCACAAATCACAGTGGCCATGTCTAGTCAAGCAGTAAGACACTGTGTTGGGAATGTTCTGTGCCTCATAGGCATGTATGTGCCTGCCAGTTAGCAGAGGAGTGGTGGCATTGGTCTCAGCAATCCTTGACCTTGTGACCTTGGCCATGTCACCTCATCCCTCTGAATTTCAGATCTCATCTATAAACCAGGCAGCCATACTTAACTTGCCTGTAGCTGGGATGGACCACCTGAAATTTGACGTCATTCTAATTTGAGAACTACGCTCTGGTGTTGCTAGGATATAGATTTACATGGCAGATGGGCATTTGCATGCTCTTGCATTTGATTCTTAAATTATCCATTTCAGTGTCTAAATGCACAGAGTTGTTTGCTTTCTCTTTCTCTAACTCCCAGTGTCCTCTGTGTTTCTCACATGGACCTCTCAGCCAGTTAGTTGGACTGTTCAGTGTGTGCACCTGCCTGGCCCAGACAAGCCTGGTGGGTTTCCACAGAGTGACCAACCATGTGGACAGCCTGAGGTGTGATATGACCCAAGGATCAGGAGTTGGCTCACTTACTCCCAGCAGAGAGTGACAAGCCCACCTTCACTGGGAAGGCCAGGCCTTTTCTTTAAAGTCTATTATCACAAAAACTTTACAACAATTGAAAGGAAATTACATTCATAATCCCACCACCCAAAATAGCTATTTATGTTTTTTGTGTGTGTTTCCCCTCAGTCTTTTTCTATTTGTATATAATCATTATACTTGTAAAATTTCCTGCTCTACTTATTCCCCAGTTAACATAATTTTATAAATAGCATTTTTCCCTTTTAACTGACTGTATCATGTTTCATTGACTTATGTACCCATCTTCCCCTCTTGTTGGGCATTTGGTTTTTATTTTCCAACTTTTAACTGTTACAGGTTTTACTGCCCTAAAACAACTTTCTTCCCATAAATTTCCCCTTTTATTTTGAATTAATTATTTCAGAGAAATCCTCAGGAACAGGACGACTAGCTGACATTTTTATAATAGGTCTTCCGATACCCTCACTTTCATAGGATGGTGTTGGTTAGCTAGTACCACCTGCAACATAGCTTTCTTATTTGCCTGCAGCCTTGCCAGCCCTGGGTCATTTATTTTAAAACAGGGTTCATTATTTATTGAGCTGTATAGTTATAAAATGATACTTTGTTGTAATTTTAATTGGTTTTTCTGTAATTGCTTGGTAAATTGTCTGTTTCTCTCTGTAGAACCCTAGGAGTTGGGTTCTAGGATGCTCTTGAGATGTCCCTGTTTCTCCCAGCAGGGCTTATGGTCAACCAACAGTTACATGCCCTCTTCTTGTGAGCTGTCACCATCGATAGCATCAGTTTTCACACTGGTGCTTCCATGACTTGCTTGAGCTGCAGCATTTGTTGAGTTCCGTGTGTTCCTAGTTTCTCTGTCTCCTCCTTTACTTTAAAGCTATCTCATTACTTTCAGGGTGTCTGTTTGTGCATGGAGCTAGGGATTGCTAAGACTGTACCTAAACCATGAGTGACCAGGGTTTGAGAGGGGGGACCTCCCAGGAGAGAAGGGCTTGTCATGGGCTTTTGTGTTTGGACTTAGTGACTCCTATTGGGCTGATCAAGAACCTTTGGGCCTCCTGCTCTTCACTGTGCCCTAACAGGTTAGTGGGTTTGCTTGATACTTAAACATGGGTAGTGCCCACCTCCTCAGTTGAATTTGTGCTTTTCGTGGATGAGTCTATGCCAATTCCATTGCCTTTCTCAGCACCCGTCTTCTGGAGTGGGTCTTCCTCTTTTGCTTTCTGCTAAAGTGGCCAGTACTGGGACATTTTAATATTATTAAATTTAAAATACTAAATGTAATATATTTTGAATATTTTGAAGCAAATATTAGACATCATGTCATTTTACATTTAAATACTTTAGTATGCATCTCTAGCTGATGACTTTTTTTTTTTTTTAAATGTGGCCATCATGTATTTATTACACTTGACAGAATTAGCCAGCTAGGTCTCAGGACCATCAAAACTGTCTGTGGGGGCTGTCTGGAAAGTATCCAGCCATGTGATATGAAAAATAGATGCATTTATGGCTGGATTTTTCCCAGACAGCCCTCATATGCTCTAGTATAGTGATAGTTCCCAATGTACCCAAAGGTATTTTTTTACAGTTGTTTTATTTGAATTAGCATCCAAGTGAGGTCCCCATACTGCATTTGGTTCTTTGTCTCTATCGCTCTTGTATTCTATAGCAGTTCTCCTTCCCACTCTTTCTTGATGCCTGTGTTGGAAAAATTAGGTCATTTGTCCCATTGATTGTATCACAGTCTGGATTTGGCTGAGTCCTTCCTTGTGGTGTTATTTAACTCATCTCTCTACCTCCAATATTTCCTGTAAAGTAATAGTTAGATCTAAACAAGATACTCTCCCTATTGGCATTGTTCAGTAGAAAGATAATACAAGCCACCTATGCAATTTTAGATTTTCTAGTAGCCATATTGAATAAGAAGTAAAAAGAAATAGGTGAATTACTTTTAATAACATTTTATTTAACCCAGTATATATGAAGTATCATTTAACATGTAATCAATGTAAAAATTATCAATGAGATAATTTACACTCATTTTTCATACTGCATCTTCAAAACCCAAAATGTAAGTATTTTATGCTTACAGCACATCTTAATTTATTAACAAGGTAATGGTTACAGTGAAATGGAATCCTACCAAAGCAATAAAGTTGTGTTTAGAGGAAAATATTCATTTCATGTCACTTTTTTAATAAAAGTGAATTAAAATACAAAGAAATTTAAAGTTTAGTTCCTCGGTCACACTAGCCATATTTCAAATGCTCAGTAGCCATGTGTGACTAGTAGCTGCTGACTTGGACAGCATATACAGAGATCACCTCCATCACTGCAGGAAGCTCTGTTGCACAGCTCTAAGCAGAAGCGTAAGCAGACTCAATTTTTTTTTTTTTTTTTTCCTTTTTGGTATGTGGGTAGCTCCCTGACTGGGAATCGAACCCAGGCCGCAGTGCTGACAGCGCCACCACCGAAGCCTTAAGCCACTACACCACCAGGGAACTCTCCAGACTCAATTTTTTAAGTCCTAATACTTCAGAGGTATTGCTGTGTACTTCCTATTGTACCACATCAAATCCAGTTGTTCTCTTTTTCAGTGCAAATTTTTTGTATTTAGAGGTAGCCAGCTGGACTCAGTTTAGATGATCCCAACTTTGTTGGCAACATCCAAAGCATCATGGTCAGGAGCCAGTCAAACATGTGCCTTCTTCTCTCCATCAGGCCTGATCAGGGTGTTGACCTTGGCTACACCAGTGTCACAGGGCTTCTTCACAGCCTGTTTGATCTGGTGCTTGTTGGCCTTGGCATCCACAGTGAACACAAGTGTGTTGTTGCCTTCTGTCTTCTTCATGGCTGACTCAGTAGTTAGAGGGGACTTGGTGATAGCATAGCTTGGTCAAGCTTGTATTTCTCCTGGGGGCACTCTTCTGAGGATATTGGGGCTGCCTTTGGAGTCGCAGGGTCTTGGGGCTTCAGAAGGTGGGTGTCGTGCAGATCTTTTTTTTGTGGCTGTGGACACCTTTCAGCACTGCTTTCTTTGTCTTCAAAGCCTTTGCTTTGGCTTCGGTTTGGGAGGGGCAGGGGCTTCCTTTTTCGCTTCCGGTGCCATCTTAGTGAAAAGCTCTATTTTTCATGATGCCAAGAATTGATTAGTAGGTACAGATATGCTTCCAGACATGTCTTAAAGAAAGGAGGAAAGAAAATTTTGATGTTATTTATTTAGGATAGACTAGGTGGCAAGGAGTGATTTGCAAAACTAGGACAGAAGCTATTATGCCTATATAAGAATTATCCTGGGACACTCAGTATGGTCATTCTGCCTGGATTTGAATCCTTATTCTACCACTTACTAGCTGAATGACCTTGGACAAGTCATTTAACCTCTTGGAGCCTCTGTTCCTTCAACTATAACCTAGGAAAATCATAGTACTTAGCTTATAGAGTATTGTGATGATTAAATGAGATAATGTGCGTATAGTATACATTATAGAGTAAATATTCAATGAATATTAATTACTATTATTATGTTGTTACTGTAAAAATATGAGTTCCAAGTCCTTTTTGCTAGAAAATCTAATTTGATAGGAATCTGCATTTTAAATAAGTTCTCTAGGTCATCCTGAGTTCCTGGACTGCCTAGCTAGATCACTTCCTGAGATCTTTTCCTGGGGTGATCCTGGGCTCTGTCTCAGCCCCAGAGAAACACGTGCTGGCTGGATGCCCCAGCATTTGTCAAGCCACAAATATGTCCAGTAGAGCTGCCAGATTTAACAAATAAAAATCTCCTAATTTATCTGGTAACCCTAAATTCCTAAATCAAATAAAATTGTAAACTAGTATTTATAGGGGAGATTCTTTTGGCTCTGTGGGTCTCCATTTCTGCCACAACCATACGGTGCAAGAGAGTAGAATGTGAGGAAAGGTAGTACTTACAGATTTTAGAGATGAATATAATTAATGGGTCATCATTTTTAAATTAGAGACCATGCTTATATTCTCTTGAGCCTTTGAAGAGGCCATCGTTTGTAAAACCGAAGAGAGGGGCTTCAGGAGCCATCTTGCTCAGTCTGCTTTTTGCAGGTGAAGAAACTGAAGCTTGCCTGGAGTCGGGCAAGTGAGTTGTCGAAGGTCCTTGGCAGGGCTGGACTGGAACCTACGTCTCCAGTTTCTGGCCCAGCATATTTTCCTCTTTGTCATCCCACAGCACTTGTTTCTGTCCTCTGCCACCTCAGTCATAGGTGGTTGAGTAGTGACACCCAGGGTAACCAGTGACCTGGGCATAGGGTGTGAGCAGAGGCCCTTCTAGTGACACCCTGAGGGTGGTTCCTGCCCTTGTGATCCAGAAGGATGGATATGGCAAATAAAAGCAAAGCCAGTCCCTGGTGCTGTCTGGACGAAGCCCCAGAGATGGGCAGGGGGATTCTGCCACACAGGGAACTGGGGGTCAGGTTCAAGAGATGTACCCACTGGCTTCGTGAAGCCCAGCGCTTGACTGGGCCCTCCTGCTGATGTCTTGCAGAGTGTCTGGAGGAGAGCTGTTCGACTTCCTGGCCCAGAAGGAGTCGCTGAGTGAGGAGGAGGCCACCAGCTTCATTAAGCAGATCCTGGATGGGGTGAACTACCTTCACGCCAAGAAAATTGCTCACTTTGATCTCAAGGTCAGTGAGGTGGGTGAGGGAAAAGAATCAGTTTAGGAAGAATGGGCCCAGTCTCTCCTGATGTCGTTGCCAGGATAGGTCCATACCCATGTGGCCCTCCTCCCTCATCTTACAGTTGAAAACTCTGAGCTGAGAAAGAAGTGAGGCCATGGGACATGTCTTCCTTCCCAGTTTTGTTTTGCATATCAGGTTTTCTTTGCATAGGCTGACTGCTAGAAGTTTCTTAGTCAGACCACAGGCACCTTATTACTTTCAGGAGCAGGTGGGGTATAATTTTTCAATAAGTAGACCAATGACAGGAAACTCGAAGCCAAACACATTTCACAAGACTGAACTTTTCAATAAGTAAGAGCTAACTTCTGAGTAGGCAGAACTAGAAATTTTCAGAGGGTACAGCTGAGGCTGGCTGGCTCTCTGGACCAGGCCAGCACAGTCTCTAGCATTCCTTGACCAGAGGTTGTAAATCTTGGAGCCCAGGGTCTACTGGTTGTCCTCCCCCACCCCAGCCCATACTGTGACTGTCAAACTGCCTACAGGGGCCACTGATCTTCAGGGTTGAGAAAGTTCACTGTGACCACATAGGACTTCACAAAGCAGGAGTGTGGTCAAAGTATAAGGTTTGATGCTTATAGTAACTGAGCTCCGCTTATAGACTGATGAGCCTGTGCAGACACCCCAAGCATAAAGATCTCTAACCTGTGATCAGAAGGACCTGTTTACCAGGGAGAAGACCCACTCATTTTTCTAGAAATTCCTGTTGTGTTTTGAGCTCTGTGCTGGGTGCCTGGGTACTACTATTGATACAGAATTAACTGAGGACCCATCTAGGCTTAGTTCTTCTTTTCCAGGGAACTTAGTGCAGGAGACAGAAAAGAAAGATCCACAACTCTAAGTGCTGTGAAAGAGGGAAATACATGAAAGCCTGGGGTGCCTATAGGAGGGGGCATCTGAGTCAGCCTGGGTTATCTGAGAGAGCTTCCTGGAAGGGGTGATATTTGAGTTGACTTTCAAGGGACAGGCAGGCATTATCAGAGTGGGAGGGCCTTCTTAGGAAGAGAGGCCAGCAGTGTTCATGGTCCTTAAATAGCACAGTGCACTCAGGGAAGTACAGGCAAAGGGTGACTGTGCTGAATGGCTAGAGAAGAAGCTAGGAGGAGAGCAGGAGGCAGACAGACAACAAGGTGCAACTGAGGGATACAGGGGACTAGGTGAGCAGGGTGGTGAGGTAAGCAGGTAGGTGTGTGTTTCAGAAGGATCCCTGTGGCCAGGAGAAATGATAGAAATGGGGACAGCCTAGAGGCTGGGGGTCCAGCCAGGAGGCTAGTGAGATGTGACAAGTGTCAAACTAATTTGAGGGGGAATGGATTTCAGAGCTATCACAGAGGTTGATTTGAATATTGATCAGTTGCCTAATTAGATGTGGGAGAGGAAGAGTCCAGGATGACACCCCAGTTCTGGCTTGGAGGACTGGTCCAGAGAGGGTACGGCATGCCCACGGTCTCACAGCAACAGCACTGCACATGAATCTTACCCCTGCCCTTACTTTGCATCATGGGGTGACCTGCTGTGAGTCCCCTTAGCATGGTCCCCCCTCTGTATGCCGATGTCATTTCTCACAGTATTTTGAATTTCTCCAACAAAAGACCTCTTGAGGAGTTTTCCTCAAGTGTCATAGTGTAAAAGTTGGGGTCACTGAGGAGGGTGTGGCCTGGGCAGGACTTTTGATCTGAAAGTGGTAATACACCAAGCAGGAAACAGTCTACCTGGGTTGTATCTCTGTCTCCTTCCTCATAATACTATAGACAATTAACTTGTTTTCATGTCTTTGCTGGCTCCAGGAGACCAGCCTCAAAATGGGCTCCTTTGTCTGTTCTCCAAGTCTGATAGAGGTGTGAGGAGTTGTGGAGGCCTGCAGGCCCCATGACTAAGTACAACAGGTTTGTGCTCTTTAGTTTGCCTTTTGGCAGCTCACTGTGGTGAGGGGGAGTACTGGCTGGGAGTTAGCCAGGTCAGAGTTTGATCCTCACTCGACCGTGTTATCAAGATCCAACTGAACCTCAGTTTTTCAGCTTCAGTGCAAATAATAATACCTGCCTGGCAGAACTGTTGTAAGGGTTGGAGAGAAGCAGCATGAAGTGCTGAATACAGAATAGGTGCTCTGTATTAGTAGTTGGTGTTGTTCTTTCCCTTCCCAGAATAGAGGAAAAGAAAACACAACTCTTGTTACAGGTTTTGGGCTCCAATAGACTAGGAAAACAAAGCCTGCTCGTGCAATTCTAAATTGTTCAGCAGAGAGTTGACTTTGGTTGCTAGGTGGGGTTGCTGGTGGGGGATCTTGTCTGGCTCCTGGACTCAATCTGGACAGTCTCCATGACCTGGAGACAGTCTGGGTTTTTCCTGGATGCCTGAGGAGTGAGGATATGGCTAATACCCACTCTGGCCTCATAGCCTTAGAATTGTGTGGACTCTGAGCCTCCCCCACCAGGGGGCGCCTTGGCCGGGGCCGAGCAGGACAGCTTTGGGAAGTGACGAGTACCTGGGACTCAGGGAGATTATTTCACGATTGGGTGGACACTTTGAGGAGCCAGTATGTGTGTGTGTGTACCGCCGGCTGGAACTTTCTGCCAGCTGGAGGGGATCATGCAGAAGGGCCAGCTAATAGCTTAAAGGGGTCTTCTTAATTCCATATTGTCTCCCACCATATAAAATTCATTTTATTTGAATATATTTTTATTCCTGGTTTTCATTCTCAATGAGAGGGCCTCTGTTTTTCTCTCTTCCTGTATTCTGTTACTCCTTGGCAACTGAGTCAGGGTAGCCTTGGTGCCCATGAACACTACCATCATGTTGTCTCTACTCCCTTTCCCTATGACCTGTTCTCCATGCCTGCTTTCCAGCTTGAAGGAGCAGGCGATGGAGGAGGCTCAGCTCTCTGGCCTGCCTTTGGAATAAGAATGACTTCTCTTCCTTTGTTCAGCCATTGCGCTAGGGGTAGTGAGGCTCTGTCTCTGCTTACGACATGCTTCCAGCCTCATGGCAGAAGGCAGATAAATGGACAAATTAATGTCAATAAGCAGTCTTGGTAAATATTGGTCATGGCATGCTGTTGCCCAGAAATCTGATGGATCCTTATCACCTATGGGATAAATGAACCTGTTCTATGCATGACCTTCAGGCCTTAGCCTTGATTTGGGCTTCATCCACCTTTGCCCACTCTTGTTGCCCCTGACAACAAGACAACAGATACTGTTCTGGCCTTTTTCTTCTTCTGTTCATGATGTTCCCATCTAGGAAGTTGCTGCTCTTCCTTTCCTCTGCCTATGGACTTCCTGCTTATCCTTTGAGGCCCAGCAGAAACACCATTTCCTCTGGGAATCCTTTACCATCCATGTTACCTCTTAGGTCATAACTGACAACTATCCTGCCTCTTGGCTTCTGTTGCCCTTTTCTATAGGCTTCTGCTTAGGGCTTCACTACTGTGATCACTTTCTGCTACTTGTGTCTAGCACAATGCCTGACACATGACAAGTTACTCAGTGTTGAGAAAATGAGTAAATGAATGAATGAATGAATGCCTTAGTAAGACCAAATGCTCACATGGATGACAAAGGCCCTCTCATGTCACCTAGAAAATGCAAAAGAGGTTGCAGGAAGATTTCAGTTTGATGATGTGAACTTTTATTGAGGGACTATTTTATGACAAACATCAGTGTGATATGATACCTGCTTTCCAAGGGCCCCCTGTCTCCTGGGAGATGGCCATAATGGGATTCAGTGGGGAGGGCACATGAAATAAAAGCTAAATCAAGAGATGTTCACTTCCAAGGGGTAGGCTCTCTGCCTCAGCAGAGAGAATACCATCCCATTGTGTGGTGTAAATTCACCGCAGAAAGGCCTGCTGGTGTGGGTAGGTAGGGGTGGCGAAGGTAGATGATGTCATCTGTACTGACATAGGTAGAAGGGCCACTGAGGCTGACTGCCCCTCAGTCCTGGGAGCACCTGAAGTGCCTTCAGATATGCCTTCCACAGGACAGATTACCAGGAAATGGGGCTCAGTGTCACCCAGAAACCTCACCCTGGTCTGTGATCCCAACACAAATAAAGGCCTTGTAGAGAGCGTTTTTTGTGTGGTTTTGTGTTTATTTTGGATTTGGGAGTTTCCTCACTGGGTAAGGGTGTGTCCCCAACCTTCCCCCACAGTCCTAACCTGATCCAATTAAGAATTCAGAAATGGAAGGAAGTCCTTGGTTCTGATCAGCATTTTAGTGAAAAGAATAAGACATGAGAAGTGAATGAAATTGTTTGCAAGCCAAGAACCCCAAACTCTGAAGGGGATTTTTGATTTATATAAATAGTGTTAAGAGGAGTAAATTCCTGAGCAAGATACTCCAAAAATCCAAATTCATCTATGCCCTGATCATCCTTTGAGCTGTTCTTATGTTCACGATGTGATGGGGTCTGCTTATCAAACTTTCATAAGAATGATACTAATAATACTTTAATATTTTAAATGTATACGGTACATTCTAGAATATAGCATGCTTACATCTGTTTTCTCATTTGATCCTCACGGCCACCCACTGAGGTACAAGGTGTGGTTAAGTGGGAAAGAGATGAACCCATAAACATTTTTAAGAATAAAGTTGATGGTCTTTTATGTTATTATTTAAAAAATAATAACTTGTAGAAAATACAGAATTGTACAAAGAAGTTACCCACAGACTTGCTATTCCAAAACAACCATTATTGACATTTGGTGCATTTTCTCCAGCTTTTTTATGAATAGGTGTGTATATATGTGTGTGTGTTTTCAGGTACTTATAACTATACTAGTTTCATGATTTTCTCTCCTGCTTTTTTCACTTTATAATCTCACCCAAGCAGCTTGTGTGTGCTCTGGAGTATTTTACTTTACTGTAGAAGCTTTTATACAAATCTTTCTTGAGTTCCTTACCCTCTCGGCGTGTTCTGAGAGGTGGACCCTGTTTCCGGTTCCTCATACCCAAAGCTTAGCTAGTGCCCCAGCCTCAGAGTATTCCCGAAGGGTACATCATCTCAGCCCTGCATCAGACTGAGCTGGGCCCTAGAAGTGCATGCTGGCTGCTTCATCAGCTACTGCAAAGTTACCCTAGGGCAACCTGGGGACAAGTGAAGACACTGAACTTCTGAATGGTCGTGAGAAAGAACAAAATGTGGCAACAATTAAATGATGTAAAAGCCATTATTAAAAGAGTTGAAATGTAGATGTTTTGAAGTGGGGAGCATTAAACCAACCGCCTGATCCTTGCAAGATGCAGCAGGAGGCCATATAATGGAGAAGTGAAAAGAGGAGAGGATTGGGGGTTGAGGTTGCATATGAGTCTCACCTCTGAGGTAGGATTTGGGAAGGTCATGTCTCTGACCTTCCCTGGCCTTAAAAGTGGAGCTAATACTGCTTTTCCTTCCAGTCCCACAGGGATGGAGTGAGGGACCAGGAAGGTATCAGTGTTTGCAAACCTGAAAACTCTAAAACTCCTTGCAAGTGCTGGTTCTGACTTTTAACTAGCTTCTCTATTAGGCCACATTTCTCCCTATTACTCTCTTGCCTCTAAAAGAGTTCTAAAAGGGAAGTGGAAAAATCCAAAAGGAGAATGAATTCAGTGGCATTTTCCAGCCAGCAGGCCGGGCAGATTCCCAGGGTGGCAGGATTCTGAGTAGATTAATCATGATTCCCATTTTAGAGGTGAGGAACCTAAGACAAAAATGCAGTGTGCTTCTCTTTGGTCCTTATTGCCTTTGCCATCACTGGTAGGTGCTCAGAGGCCTCTTGCTGCTCCCAGCTGCCCAAGGCCCTCCACTCTGGATCCCTGGCCAGGCCTGACCTCCATTGAAGTATCATGTGTTCAAACAGTTCCTTTTAAGTTCTGTTCACAGCTCTACCATCAGCCCTCCCACTGCAGCTGATTGCAGTAGGAGTGAAAGGATCTGATTCTGGAAGCAGTGAAGAGTGGTAGAAAGAGCAGGTACCTGGGCTCAAACCTAGCGTCACCATTTATTAGTTGCGTGGCCTTAAATAAGTTACTTAACTTCTCTGTTCCTCATTTCCTCCTTTGCAAAATACAAACAGTAACCTACTTTACTGTTCTGTGCACTGGTGTTCTGGTGACAGCCTGATCTCCAGAAAACAAATATATCTACACACACAAACATACATACGTACACATACATACATATACATATTAATTGTAAATTTTATGATATAAAGATTTGTAATACAATTTACAAATAATAAAATATATATAATACTTTTTTGGTAAATTTCAGAGAGCCAATTGATTCTCATAGAACACTTTCCTTGTTTTTTTGCCAAACTCTTATATCAGTAACCAAACTGTGGATGCAGTTGACAAGTGAGTATTGGTCCGACAAGAATATTAGTTGATATTTTTGTTTACATTAACAAGTAAGGTGAAAATGAAACCACGAATATATGCGTTGGAACTTTATTTGTATGCCAATGACATGAGCGACTTCTTTGCTGGATGGGATCATATGGTTTCTACATACTGAAAAAAATATTTCCTAAATTTTCTGTGCTATTCACAAAATAATGTTTACAGACACAGCACCCTTTTAAGTTGAATCTGCATCATTAAGTGATCTTCTCTAGTACATCTTACATCTAGAATCAAGAAGACAATAAATCAAATCCTGACTTGTAGTGTCTGCCAATTTCTATGATGCAAATGTATCCGCTGTGGCCAGTTTGAAGGTGTCAATGTGATGTCGATGACTAGAGCTGGAAAGGGGTACAGGATCACACCATTATATAGCATTGCCCCAATGCAGAGATAAAAGACAGAAATAACCTCAAGAGCACAGACGATACTAAAATATAATTAAAAATTAGGAAGCGATAAGTGTTAAGTATTATTTTCAATATAATTTATTTAAGTATGTTTATATAATTTAATTTGTAATAGTAAAATAATATTATTACATAGCTCTTTAACAACTGGCTGGTAAAATTTTTGCAAATTGAATCATCAGCTGTCATACTAGGCACCAGCTCTAGCGTGCCCCTGGTTCTCTGAGACCCTGTAGGTAAAAGCGTTTGTAAACAGGAGAGTGCTACATGCAGGCTGACTGCTACATGCAGGCGGGCAGCACTGGCGTAGTAATGACGGCAGCTAACATTTATCGAGCACCTAATAGATATGCAGGCTCTTCTCTGAGCGCTCTGCCTGTATTTAGTCATTGGAATGGGCTCCTTGGTGGTGCCCATTTTATAGAAAGGGGAGGCTGCTAGAGGGCTCCTAGGGCTTCATAGTGCCTCCTCAGAACCCGTTACCATATTAATATCCCCATTTTACAGATGTTGCGCCAAGGCTCAGAGAGGTCAATGATTTGCTAAGTTCGCACAGCTAGCATGGGGCAGAAATGGGGTTAAACTTGTGTCTGTCTGATGATACGGCTCTCTTTAGTGTTGGTTTCCCAACCTGGGCCCTGCCTGGTTTTGACTTCCTTGGAGAGCTTGCTTTAGAAAACCAATTTTTGGTTCTCATTCCTGGTGAGTCAATATTTTTAACACCATCTTCAAGGGATTTCAATGGGCCACTAGCTCAGATGGGAGCCCCCAAAGCAGAGCTTGGGGTTCAGAACACCTGGATCCAGGCCCAGGTTCCTCCCTGCTTAGGTGGGGGCCCTGGCCATCCACCACTTGGCAGCTGTGAGGATTTAATAAGGTCCTGTGTGGGAGAGCCCATGGCAAATGCTAGTTCTTGTGGGCATAACCACAAAGCCAGCGTTGCTTATTGGCCCAAGGCTGAAAGCCAGTGGTCCTGGAATGGCCTTGAAGTAGAATTTTTATTTCCCTCTCTCTACTCCACAAGAGCATAGAGACTGTAGATAGTAGTTCTCTCTTCTGCTTTATTGGGCAGGGCGGTGGGAGGTCAGAGCCATGCAGTGGCCTCTCCCAGAGGCGGAGGTCATGAGTGAGTAGCCAGAGGGCCTTTCCCTAAGCCACAGCTGAGAGTTCCCTGGGAAAAACATGGAGCTGGGGTGGCAAGCTGATGAGGCACCAGAGCTATGATGGAAATGCTGACTTCAGCAGCAGGCAGGGATGATCCCGGTGGGCACTTTGCATCAACTAGAAGGGGAACAATGTGGGGGAGGGGAGAGCGTGCAGGATTTGGGGTTAGTCCGAGTTTGACTCTCAGTTCCACTGCTTTGTAGCTGAGGCAAGCACTTAACCTCTCTGAGCCTCCATTTAGTCACCTACAAAATGTGTGTGTGTGTGTGTGTGTGTGTGACAGTACCTGCCTCAGAGAGTGAGAATCAAATGAGATGAGTGTGAATGTTTTGCAAACTCAGTGCTATAGCTTTTGGTACATATAAAACCCTGGGCTGAGTGCTTTCAGGAACACAGGAAGTGCCCGAGAAGCAGGCAGTGGCCTCGGCGGGCATACAGTCTGGTGGGGCAAGCAAGACTGACCCACAGAGCTTTGGGCAGAGTTGGCGAAGGGGGTCGAGATTGCTGCACGATTATGGAATGGGGAGAAGGAAGAATGGCTGGGCTGGGTAATCAGATGATACTTCCTGGAAGAGATAGAATTTCAACTGGACCCGGATGGATAGGTAGGAGTTCAACAGGCAGATGATAAAATAAAGACTCTCCATCTGGGAAATGATCAAGGAAATAATGACAGAGATGAATGATAATGGCTACAGGGTACTTTTTATGCTTTGTTTGATCCTCTAAGTAACCCTCTTAAGGTAGGTTTTATTATTAGTCCTAATTTATAGGGGAGAAACTGAGGCCAACAGAGTCTAAGTATCTTGCCCAGTGTCACAAATGGATTAGAACCCAGGTTCTAAGGCTCTGAGCCATTATCCATATTAATTGCCTAAAAGCAGGATGTGCAGGAGATGCATCTGTGATTACATTGGTTCATTCATTCATTTATCCAGTGAACAGTTTCTGAGCACCTATTACAGTGCCAGCCACTCTTGGATACTAGGGACAGAAAGGAGGGGAAGGCCCCTGTCCCCCCTCATGGGGCTTCAGTATAATGGAGAGAGGACATGTAAAGAAGTAATAATAGTGCAGTTGATTCTCTGCCAGATGCGTGTCGGGGTACCACGCAGGCCCATGGGTGGAAACAACTGGCTGCATGCATTGGAGGGGAGGGCTCACAGATGTTCCAAGGTGGAAGAGTTGGAGATGGGTGGTGAGAGGAGAAGCAGCTTGTCAGGAAGGCATTCCAGAAGCGTGAACTGCAGGTTGGGGTGGTGGTGAAGAGGAGGTCAGCCTGGATGTGGCAGGGGGTGAGGTGGGAGGCCTTGAAAGTCAGATGGAGGTAGGCATTGGGCCTGTGCCACACTGGGGGCTGGTGGGGAGGGGCTGTCTGTGGTCACATCTGCAGTGTGCCGGGAGGAGAGTGAGCCACAGCACTGTGGAAACCTGCCCGTAGAGGCCTGGCATTGAGCGGCCTTGCTTTCTCAGATTGCCCAGCACTTCCTGAATAATCTGGGGCTGTGCTTGACATTTCCACTGAAGGTTCCTTGTCCTATGGCTGGGCTCCTGCCCTGCTGAGCTGAGCAGCCTTATCCGGTGACAGGCAGGCCACACAGACACCTGGAGAAGGAACTGGCCTGGGGTCAGCAGACTTGGGCTCTGCTCCTTGCTCTGTAGACTTCGCAATTTTTTGATGTCTCAGGCTTGCTCTGAAACATGAAGGGACTAAATGATCTCTGAGGTCTCTTGCAGCCCCAATGCTGTGAGTCTGGGGGTGAAACAGGGTGGGAAGAGGGAAGCAGAAGATGAGTGGGAGAGGAGGTGGGTCTGTGAAGGTGATTCAGTAGGAGTTCAGAAAAGTTCCCAGGGGTGACTGTTGCCAGTCAATGCTGCATCCCAGAAAGGAGTGAACAGAGGGTGCTGGGCACCACTCCTTACATGGACCATCTCAGAATCCTCAGACAACTCTGTGCCATGGTAGATGTTGTTCCATTTTATGGATGGGAAGCCAAAGCTCCAAGAAATCCAATGACTTTGCCCAGATTTTACTGTAAGTGGCAGAGCTGGGATTTGAACCCAGACCTGCCTGACTCTAAGTGTTGGTCATTTACACCTTACTACATAGCAGGGGCTCCTGGACATGCTGTGCCAAGGAAACCCATAGACATGGGTCCCACGTGGAGGACCAGCTTCCGGTTGACACCATTGCAGGCACCTCTGGCCAAATCCACTGGGACATGAAGTGTGGGCGGAGCTGGGTGGGTTTGTTTTGTCAGGTGAAGGCACTTTTACCTCCTGGTGGCAACTCATGAGACCTGGGCAGTGGTGGCACCTATGAGAATGTGATCCCTCCCTCTACATGCTTTGGAGGTGATGTCAGGTGTGTAGGTGAAGTATTTAGTTGACATCAGTAAAGCTGGAGGAGAATGACAGGAGCAAGGGAGTATGGATAGGATCATGTTACCCCAGAGGCCAGTCTGGCTTGGCCCCAGAGGCCTGTGGTCACAGCTGTCTGTTCTTTTTCCTGGATCTGGGGCCAGGAGACCTGAGCCTTTGCATGTCATGCCCTGGGGAATTTGCCCTGCCAGCTTGGGTGGTTGTGCCACCTTGTAATTGCAGGGCTTTGGAATCATCCAGTGTCTATTTTAGAGTTGGGGGACTGAAGTCCAGAGAGAGGAAGTGGCCTGCCCAAATTCACAGCCTTGGGTGGTGGAACTGAAAGTGGAGTTTCCCAATACCCAGGCCTGGGCTCTCTTCCATCACCTCCCACACTGTTTGGGGAGTCAAGAAGCAAAGAAGTTTAGACTAAACCCTTGGGGAAACTGCTGCATTGCTGGTCCTCAGGCTAACCTTGAAGGCCCTTCCTGGGTCCCTTTCCTCCTGACCCATCCCTATAGCAGCCCTGTGAGAAGGAGTGTGCTTGGGTCCTCTAGTGGTGGTGGAAGACCTCCAAGGGGCAGACAGGGAAGGGCCACTGACACCCAATTCTTTCAATTCACGTCAACAAATTTTAATGAAACAGGCAGGATGCAAGACACCACAGGGGATGCCAGGATCCTTAAAACGGTTCCAATTTTCTCAGGAAAGCTACCACCCAGGAAAGCGGCATCACAATATGACAGACAGCCTACAACTAGGACCACGTGGTAAGCAGAGCACAAGGTCAGGGAATGTTCCATTGAAAAGTAAGGGAGTAAACGGAGGCAGGGATGAGGGATGAGGGACAGGTAGGCTCTTAAAATGTAAAGGGTAGGAAATGCATTCTAGGCAAGGGAAAAAGCCAGAGCAAAGGATGGAATTGAGACATGTTCTGGCGGTGGTAATACCACCCTGAGGGCATATGGGGCCTCTCACCTGGGTGAAAGCCTTATCAGAAGAAAAGGCATCCTGGGATAGGAAGCAGGTGCCAGGGCAGGACAATTGCTGTGCCTGAGTCAGGATGCAAGGTTGCTCCAGGTTGCCAGGCCCAAGTGGCACTGCCACTTCTCCCTGCCATAGATTCCCAGGACCCTTGAGAAGGAGGGAAGGGGGATCATTCAGTCTAGTGCTTAGGAACCTAAGCTTTGGAGCCTGTCAGATGGAGGTTAAAATCCCTGTGTCCCATGAGCCAGTCTTGGTTTCTTCTTTGAAAAAGAGGAATGATAATACACCCCATAAGTGGAGAGGGGTTCGTGCGGTATAAAATACGTCATGTGCTTACTGAGCACTTCGCAGGAGCTTACGCTATGGCTCCCGAGTTCACTCGGGGGAACGTTTGTTGAGTACCTGATAGATTCCAGCCTCTATACCAAGCTTTGGGTAGATAAGAGGACCAAAACCCTGAGGAACCTCGTAGCCCAGTGGTGGGAGACAGACACGTAAGCCGCCACCCTGAGACATGCAAGAAACACTGCAACAGGGGAAGTACAGGGCATTATGGGAACTGGGGAGGTGGCACCTGTGTGCATGTGAGCGTGCTCGTGTGTGTGGGGTGTGGGGGTGTGGGGGTGAAAGCCTTCTAGAGGAGGTACTATTTTTACTGAAATGTGAATAGGAATTAGCTGGGTTTGGGATAGGATCTATGCAAGGAGAGTGCTCCCAGCAGGGGAGAAGTCACCTGCTATGTGTTAGGTTCTTGTGATGGGGCCGGGGAGAAGCAGGACTTGGGTGAGAAAACGTGGCCTTGCCCTGAGATCCTCACATGTCAGTGGTGAGGCTGTTGGCCCTGCACTGTGGGTCACTGAGGAGGGAGGATGTGAAATAAAGATGCTTCTCACCTCTTAGGGCTGTGCTGCCTGGGGAAGTTCAGCTCCAATGGTTCTTTCCTCCTTGTCTTTCCCCACCCCTGTCCCTGCTGGCCCATAGTCCTGGGGATCACCAGGTCTGGTGTGTCGGCCGCTGTCCACCGCAGCCCCTGTCCTCATTCGGTGTGTTGTGTGGTGATGCCTGGGCCTCAAGCACACTGCGATGGTCAGAAGGATCCAGACCTTGGCCCCTTGGCCCCAGGGAAGTCTCAAGGCCATTCCCTGGAAGAGAAGAAAAGTTCCCAGTAAGGTGGCTGAGGAATGTGGTGGAATGGAGGGAGGAAAAGCACCTTCCCAGGGGATGGTGTGCCATGGGGAAGTGCAGCTCACTGCATGGACACTTCTGGGGTCCATGGGCAGCTACCAGAGAGCTGGGTTGGAGGCATTGGAGTAGGGCCACCTGCCTGAGTCCTGTCCCCTGACCTCACCCTGTCCTTACTCTCCTTTCTGCAGAGCCTCAAACTGCTCTGCCTTGGAAAAGGACTTGGACACATTTCAAAATAAAGCTGAGAGAAATCTCCAGAGGGGAAAATGAATAAACAAGCCTGAAAAATGCAAAAGGAATTGTATTATTTATTTTTTTGAAGTGGAAACAAAAGGAGGCCCTCAGCCAACTCACTTGAGTGAAAGTTTCCAGCCACTGTGATGTGAAGTCACAGAGATGTCGTGGTGCTGGAAATTCGGGGTGGGGGCTCATGGGGTGTCTTCAGTCCAGATTCAGTATCAATTCAGCTAACAGATGGGGCCACCCCCAGCCTGCCAGCCGCTGTGCTCTGCACTGTGGGGCCAAGACGCAAAGACCCGAATCTCCCCTCCAGCTGAGGGTCTGAGGGAGTCAGGACAAAGACAGCAAGGACTGTTGGACAAGGGAGAATGTGACAAATGTCATAACAGAAAGGTTCAAATAAGCACAAAGGAGCCTGGGGGAGGAAGAGTTCACTTCAGGTGGTAGGGATGTTCAGTACTGATGAGGAAACTTTTCAAGGATGAGGTAGGTTGAGTTAGACCTTGAACCTGGCTAGGATTTCACTGGGTGGAGACAGAGCAGAAGGCTTCCAGGTAGAGCAAATGATGGGAGCAAAGGATCAAGCTGGTAATTCTTCAGTAGCTTGAGAAACAGGGACAGTCAGTTTTCTTAAACATACACACATACCTACAGACACCTGTTTATTTGTTTATTTATTTAAAACTGCTTTATTGAGATGTGTCACATACCAATTTATTATTTAAAGTGTACAATTTACAAAGTTGTACAACTAATATCACAATGATCTTTAGAAAATTTTCATGACTCCCAAAGAAACCTTGTACCTATTAGCAGTCACTCCCCCATTCCTCAAGTTCTAGGCAACTACTCATCTACATTATGTTTCCATGGATTTGCCTATTCAGGATATTTCATATAAATGGAATCATGTAATACGTGGTCTTTCGTGACTGATTCTTTCACTTAGCATAATGTTTTCAAGGCTCATTCATGCTGTAACATGTATTAGCACTTCATTCCTTTTTATTTATTTTTTCTTTGCCTTCATTCCTTTTTATGGCTGAATGGTTCCCCGTAGAGCTATACCACATTTTGTTTATCTGCTCATCAGCTGACTGACCCTCGCATTGTGTCCACTCCTGCCGTGACATTCGTGTACACGTTTTTGTGTGGATGCATGTTTTCAGGACATTCCACTTTGAATGGAGTCTAGGACAGTCAGGGTGGGGACATGGGAGGAAGAAGGGTGAAGCAGAGGGACCTGCTCACCCCTGCATGCTCTCAGTGGCTGGGTGGGAGTGAGAAGGGTAGGCTTAGGATCCTATTCTAGCCTCCTGGGCTCCCGGGGTGTGTGAGGCGAGATCCTGGGGTGTGTCACATCTGGCAGCTATCTGCTGGGCTAGAAATAGCCTGAGCAGCTGGGTTTTTCCCTGGTAATCAGGTGCATCTTTTCCTGTGTCCTGCTGAGGGACAAAATTAGTTGAACACATAGAGAAGTGTGAGCCACACCATTAATCTAGAGAAGAGTGGTGTCAACAGGAAGCTGGCTGGCCAGGGCTGAGAGGTGGTCAGGAAGATGAAGGTCAAAAAGCCAAGTATAAACCAAGGCTTGCCTGTCACATTCACACAGAAGCCACAGTTTTGTTTACGGGAAATACTGCAGGTATCTCCCTGGCTGCATTTGACAGCTAGAGAAACAGAGGCATTGCACTGAAGGGACCTGCCACTCAGAGACAGAAGCAAGATTAAAGCCAACATCGCCATTTCTGCCGTGAACAGCAGATTTGGTAAAATCCATGTCTTGCCCTCAGCATTTTAGAGTTCACAAAAGACTGAGGACACAAAAACAACAAAGAGTTTATGTTGTTTTCGTCTTCTAAAAAAAGAACACCAAACCCCACCCCAGCCCCAAAGCAAAAACACAAAACAAGGCTTTAATTACCATCTTTTCTTCCTTTCCTTCTTTTTTGTTTGTTTGTTTTGTTTTTGTTTTTTTGTTCTCCAGCCAGAAAACATTATGTTGTTAGACAAGAATATCCCCATTCCACATATCAAGCTGATTGACTTTGGCCTGGCTCACGAAATAGAAGATGGAGTTGAATTTAAGAATATTTTTGGCACACCAGAATTTGTTGGTGAGTTCTAGGCCTATTTCTCTCCCAGCAAAGAATCTAGGATCAAAAGGTAAAGAAATCCCAGGAATAAACCCTGTGTTAGCAGTCATGGCCTTTGGGCTGAGATATGATACCTTGGAGACCCCTTAGAAACCTAATGGGTGGGGAAGGAAAGGTTTTGCTGGGCCTCTGGGTGAGGTTCCAGGGCTGGCTTTGAGTGCCCAGTGGGGCTTAGGAAGTCCAGGTGTGGCTGGAGGCCATTGCAGAGTTAAATCCTCCCAGAGCTGACCTCACTTCCTGCTCTTACATGAGTTTGTTGTGAAGATTTACAATTATCTCGCCCTCTTGGTTTCCTGTAAATTTAACTCTCTGGAGTAGCTTTTTGATTTCAAAGAAAAAGGAAAATCATCTGCCAGATGCCAGATCCACATACTCACCTCTCCTGTGAGCGGGGCCTTTATTCATGCACCGGAGGTGAGCTAAAGAAGCCCCCACACTTGTCTCTCTTTTCCCTGTTTCTCTCACCATTGACCCAGCCTCAGAAACCCCCTCATGGGGCTTGGGCTGCAGGTTGGGGCTCAAAGAGAAATAGCCTTGCAAAGGGGAAACGAATGAAATTTGAGAACCACTGTCTGTCTCTCTGCTTTGGGAGTTGGACTGGTCTTGGAAACGGAGGAAAACCCTGAGGGCTGAAACTTCTGATCAGTCTGATCAAAAAGGAAAACAGAATGTGCCAGATTATCTACTCTGATGGATTTCCAGGGCACACATACCAGCTCTGCAGCTACTGTGGAATGGCACTGCAGAAGTCCCTTGCCATGTGCCAAGTACTATGCCTGGTGCTTTACAGACATTATCTCATTTAATCCTCAAAGCACCTCTCGAGCAGATTTAATTATTTTCTCTATCAAGTGCTTTGTTCAGGGCAAAACAACCAGGAAGTGGTGGAGCTGAGATTCAAATACAGATACATCCAACATCAAAGTCTCTGCTCTTTTCATTATACTGGGTTGTCTCTTTAAGAAGACCCTACTCCCAAGGGGCTTACAATTTGTGGAAACAAGATATCAAGCCACCAAATAAGAGTGCTGGAAGGCTCTTTTCAGGTCATCTGGTCTAGTTTAGCAATGTGGAGTTGGAGGGCTGGAAGATTTTAGTTAAGGTCAACCAATGGTTATTCTTCACCTTCTGTATGGCAGGTATTAGGTGAGGTACTAGAGACAGTTACAGTGACGGTAAGGAGTCACACTCAGAATGATACACCCAAGGTCACACAATGAGTTGGTGGCAGAGCCAGCTTGAACCTGGGGCACAAGACATCTATTCTTGAACTTTTTTTTGAGATAGTAGTCACTGCCCATTATTCACATATGCAGTAAAAATATATATGTTTATTTAGTTAAGATATATCAAGTGCTAAATAACAATAAATGGTTTAACTGGAAATTCAGGGTAATGATGGAAGAGGTGCTATAAAACAGGGTGTGATTAATTGTAAAGCAAGTGATACAGACAGCTCTAAAGACTAATTAAACAAGATATCCATTCTGGCAGTTGATGGGATCAGTCATGGCCTTGAATCAGTGAGGGACAAGGGCTCCTGTGGGTGGGAGAAGTATCTGAAGAGAGAGGGGAAGGAGCACATTCCAGGTTCAGTCATCCATGGCAGAGGGATAGGGCCAGAATTAGTGCATTTATCAGGGACAATTCACTCTCTACTCTGGATGGAGTAGAGAGTTCACACAGACTAGTTGTATAAGTGGGATATTAATGGGTGAGGCCAGACTGTGGAGTGTTTTACCCAGTGGCGTGCTGGGAAATGTCTGATTATTGGATCTCAAAATAAAACAAAACCTTAATTTATAACATTTGCCAATTTCAAGCTACTAACATGTCACTGAATTCAGAGTTGGGATGAGATGCACACAGTTGACTCTTATGAGCCAGTATGAGGCAGTTCCAGCCCCAAACTGGTTTTGTTTGTACCTTATACATATATGGGGTGTATTCTCCAAGTCCCTGCCCAAATGGTGATGACTTTCTTTGCCCAAGACCCCTGAGAAATAGATTATAATAACCACTTTCCCTACTCCCACCATTCCTTTGAAATTTCAACCTGAGACCCAGGGTTAAAAATTTAGGGTCAGCTTCCAAGAGCATGGTAGACCCAGTCTTCTGAAAGCCCTCCCATTAAAAAACCAGATTCTTGAGAAAAATATTCTTTCTAATGCAATCCTGAAGTCAGGAAATGAGAGAAATCTTTAAGGGTAGTAACCCTGCAGCATCACCTGTCCCACACCCCAAAGCCAATGACATGAAGTTAGAGCTGGAGCTGTGTGCAGCAAGAAAGTTCAGTAGGATGACTTCTCCCAAAAGTCAGTGCACATATCAGCATTTCAGTCAGAGACTAGCAAGATTTAGATCTTCAAAGACATAAGATGTTGAAATTATTAGATACTGACTGTAAAATAAATGGAATGTGTATGGAAATAAAAGGTTGAATCACAAGAATAAGCAAGCAACAAGAGAATGTCAAAACTGACTGGCAAATTCTAAAAAATACCAGCGAGAACTTCAAGAAATTCAATATATACTGGTAGAAGTTTAAAACTCAATGAGTGGGATAAATAGCAGATTACACACTGCTGAGATGAGAGCAGAAGAATCAGAAGACAGAGCTGGAAAAAAAATTAGCTAGAGTACCACAGAGTGACAAAGATAGAAACATGAAAGAGGTGGTAAATGAAAGAGGTTAAGCAAAAGAAAGCAAGCCTAACGTAGGTGTGTTTGGAATCCCAGAGGAAAGAATAGAGACACTAGAGGAGCAATATTTCAAGACAATTGCTGAGCACTTTCAGAACTGATGTGAAAACATGCATCCCCAGATAAAGAAAGGACAATGTATATCAAACAGAAAAAAAAATCCATACCTGGACACATTATACTTAAACTTTAGGGTACCAAAGATCAAGAGAAGGTCTTAAAAGCAGGTAGAGAGAAAAGACAGATGACCTACAGGACAGACAAACAAACAATAATTAGACTGACAACATACTTCTCAAAACAACAATGGAACGCAACATCCAGTAGAATATTATCTTCAAAGAGCTGAAGAAAATGAAAACCCATAATTGTGTACTCAGGAAAATTACATGTCAAGAACGAGGATAAAAGATTCAGGTACAACAAAGCAAAAAAGCAAAAAGAAAACAAGAACAATAAAACAAAACAACCACCAATAGAACTTTATTCATGGAACTTCTAAAAGACATACACCTGAATTAAGGAAAACGACCTCAATATAAGGAGGTCTCAATATAAGAAGTAATAAGAGCAAAGATATCTGTAAACATTAATCAAATAGGGGAGCCATCACAAAAATGTAAGTTGGGGGTAAAAACAGTAAGAAAACTAAAAAAAGGGAAGGAAGGAGAGAGAGAGAGAAGGACAGAAGGGAAAGAACAGGAAAGGAAGAAGAAAAGCACAGAAAAAAAGGAGAAACCGAAAAGGACAAAGCGCATAGAGGACAGAAATGAGTGTGGAAGTATTTTGAGCAGCTAAGCACTGGAAAGTGAGTTACGCTTCTCAAGCTCTCTATGGTAAAAGACTTAAACAATGTTTTTTTTCAACCTGTCCTGGACTGCTTCCTCAGTGAGGTACAAGAAAAATTAATTCCCCAAAAAAGTATCACAGTTTGAATGTCACCGCAATGTCATATTGCTGTATATGAGTCAGTAATGTTTACTTTCAATTTCTGTGCCTATCTTGTCTGGACCAGTGACAGTCTGCACACTCTTGGTCTGTGGGTCACACTTTGCATACCCCTGTCCTAGGAAGTCTTTCGTGTGTGTCAGGAGAAACGTATGAGAAAAGTTTATAGCAATGTCGTTCCAATAGTAAAAGAAGTAGAAACCATCCAAATGATCACTGAGAGGAAAATGAGTAAAGAATTCTATATAGTCACACAATGGACTATTATATAGCAGTGAACATGAAAGATCATTCAATTGATGAACATTCAATGAATGCTAGAAGCATAATGCTGAGTGGGGGGAAATATCAAGTGACAGTAGATCACATATAGTGACAATCTTTTTTTCTCATTTATTCTTATTTTTCAATGATGTTTGATATCATTTTTTATGAAGCTGAAAAATAAGCAAAGGCTGGAAGTGGTTCCCCATATCTGGAAGTAGGGGAGAAGTGGGAGGATGGGATGGTGGGCACATCTTATAGATGCAATGGTTTTGCTGTTGTTCCAGATGAACAGATTTGGCCTTTCCCACTCTCCACCTTCTCTCATTCGTGGTACACAGGCTCAGTCCCTCTGCCTTCTCTAGCCACTGCCTTCTTTTCCTCCTCCATTTCATCATCAAGCTTTTGAATAGTCATCTATACTCTTATCTCCACTTGCCGCACTCTGCGCACTGCAGTGAGTGTGGAATTCAACACTCATTTGCTAGTGTTTGTCCGCTTGATCTCTGGGCCAAATTTGGTCTCCTCTCCTCGGTAGAGTCTTCTCTCTTCGACTCTGCATCCTCTCCTGGTCACCGCACCGTTGACGTAATTCCTGTATGATGGCTCCAAATTCGGTGGCTCTGGCCCAGTCCCCAGTCCCCAGCTTCTTCCTGGATGTCTTTCCCTGGGTGCCCCTCGGGCACCTCAGGCTCATCATCTCAGTAGCCCCCAGAATGTCCTCCTGTCCCCCGGGTGGGAGGTACCCTCTTTCAGACCAGACTCAGGGGAGCGTGGATTCCCTCTCTGCCTTCTTTTCCACCACCTTCCAGTGGTGACCTGACTGGCTCCCACCAGAGAGTTCTAAAGCAGACCTTGTTGCTAGGCTCATTTACTGTCCCTACCCTTTTCTCTGTCCTCCTCTTTCTTTTCCAGGAGTTCTGTGGTGTTTCCCTCTTCATCACTATCAAGGCTGCTTTGTAAAAGGTTCCTACGAGGGTGACAGGCAGCTGACTTCCTCAGAATTCTTAGATCTGGCTTTGCTGGTTTCTTGGCTCTGATTTGCCTTAGTGGGGATTCAGGAGGGGAACATTAGGCACTAAACTCCCTAAAACTCCCTACAGCCATCGCTCCTCATTTTTATACTCCTGCTGACTCTTTAATGTGGCTTCTTTCAGCTCCAGAAATTGTGAATTATGAGCCCCTGGGCCTGGAAGCAGACATGTGGTAAGTGGTGAGGCCAACCAGGTGGTCTAGGGATCCTTCCAAGGGCAGGAGGCCCCAGGCCCTGGCTCTGGCTGGTATTTCCCTTGACCATGAAAACCCCTTTCTGTATATTCATCTTCTAGGGCCTCTGGCTGCTCCAGGTGTGCTGGGCCTACAGCCTGGGCAGCGAGAGGCATCTAGGCCTGAACCTGAGGCCAGTTAGAACACGACTGAGATAGAGAATGACGGGGGAGGTGAAGCCTGCCGCAGCCATGATCAAGGCAGTAGTCACAGTAGTTCTTTCAGTCAGTCTACCAAGTGATCACTGAGAGCTGCTGTGTTCTAGCTCTGTGTTGGGCTTGGGGATACCATAGTGATAGATTGATTTATTTGTTTTCTAAAATCTTCCCAGCAATCCTGTGAGGTAGTTATCATTATCCTCTTGTCTGAGAAGAAAGATTCTCAGAGTTGATAAGGGACTTGCCCAATACAACCTGCAAGTACAGGAGTGTGATCTTGAACTTGGGGCCTTGGAATCAATGTCCAGAGCTTGATGACTCTAGATGCTTCCCAGGGTGCTACTGAAGAGTGGGATGAAGAGGGATGTAGGGCTTGAGGTGGCACCCAGAGATCTCCCTGGAGGTGCAAGTGATTTCTTTCCCTGAGAACCATATGGGGAGTCCCTTGCTGGTCTGGAATTAGAGTCAGGAGGCTCTCTGACGTGACTGTTTTGGTTTTTTTTTTTATTTTGCAGGAGTATAGGCGTCATCACCTACATCCTGTGAGTATTCCCGATTCCAGAGCTCCCACCTAGCTTAGTCCTAGGGGAGCCTTGAGGAATGAGAGCGGGGCAGGCAGACAGACAGACTGACATTTTCTGAGCATCCACCATGAACCAGATGTGTTCAATCCTTATGCAAACCTGAAGCTAAGCATTTCACACATTTGACCCTGGGGTTGGGGCCCTCCATCCTGGCCCAGGAGCCACTGCTCAGCCTCACCCAGTCCGAGGCTTCCTGTGAAAATGTCAGCTTTCACTCAGAAGCCTGGGAGAGCCCTCAGGCTGCCATGGCTGCCCCTCTTCTTTCTCTCCCTTCTGCCTTCTTTTTCCAGCTCTCACTCCTTCTTCCTTTCTCCCCAGAGTCTCTCTTTCTTGTCCCTAGAGTATTAAGTTGCTTAAGCAGAGATTTCCGGCATAGCTGTGTGTGCAGTAAATCTGACATTTTCCATCTCTGTGGCCTTGAGCACATTCTTAACCTCTCTTTGGGCCTGTTTTTCTCAGCAGAAAAAGAGGAAACACAAACTTTCCTCCATGGGTGTGTTGTGAGGATTAAATAAGCCGACGCACGCACATTCCCTAGGTGCTCTGGCACATAGCACATGGCCGATGAGTAGGCGTGTTAATTCCTCAGTGCTTCCCAACCCGTTGCCCCTGACTGCACACCTGGAAAATGCTATTGCTATGGCACACGGGGTGACAGTCAGCCCACAGCCAGAGGGGACAGAAGGAACCAGTGCTCAACAGCTGAGGGGGTCATTCTCTCAATAGCCCTGTAAACCTGTTCTCTGATATAGGGGAGCCCTCCCCCAACCCCCAGTTGTGGCACAGGGTCTCAATCCTGGCTGGGTACGTCAAACCTTTTAATATCAACCATGGTCCAGGCTCCACTCTGGATCTATTAAATCATAATTACTAGGGGTGAGGTCTGGGCACCAGCATGTTTTAAAAGCCCTGGAAGAATTTGATGCAAAGAGACAGAATTTGATACATTGCTCTGTAGTTTCACGTCAGAGCCAGAATATTCTGACATTGGCTCTTCAAACCTGGATTTCTTCAGAACTCTGGTTCCCATGTTGAAATATTAAAACAATTTTGCCCTGCTGTGAAGGGCATAGTCTTCTCGTATCTCATTTGAATTCTATGCAGTTTATTGAGTGCCTGCTCCATGGTGGGTGTTGTGCCAGGCACTTGGGATAGTGACTTGATGGAGAGTCTGCCCTGCTTGTTTGGAGTTCCTGTGTTCGGGGAGACACAAGATAGCTAATTCTCACCCAGTGGGACCAAGTTTATGGTGGAGTTGTGAACACACCTCTGTGAGACACAGATAGGAGAGCTGTGGAAGGTTTAAAGGGGGGTGGGGGAGGAGGAGAGTGAGATAGATGATTGATTGATGATAGATAGATAGATAGGTAGATAATAGATAGATATTGATTGATTTGAACTGGATGGCATGGAATGATGCTAATTCTCCAGGTAGAAAGGAAAGAAAGGGCTGTCCCACTGAGGAAGGGAAATGCACTGAGTATGTTACAGGGACCGACTTCTGATGCCTTGCTCAGGAGTTTGGATTCAATCGAATAGAAAATGGGGAGTCATATAAGGTTCTTTGTGTTCTAACAATGACAGTAATAATGACCATTAATTCCAGAGGTTTACTATGGGACAGGATTGCATTGTATTGATTCTTTGCAACAATCATGTGAGGTGGAGACGTCCGTTTTCATCATTTTACAGGGGAGGAAAATGCAGCTCAGCGAGGTCAAGTAACTTACCCTGGTTCGCACAGCTAATGAGTGACAGAGCTAGAGTTCAAACCCAGAATTGAGATTCCGAATTTTTCCAGTGCACCTTACCGTCATTGTGCTAAGAAAATGGCGGTGGGCATGGGGATGGCCTTCAAGAGATATTTGGTAAATGGAACCCACAAGACATTTTGGCAGGTTAGATGAGGTGAGGGAATGAAAAGAAGTGTCAGAGGAGATGCCTGTGTTTCTAGTTTGTGAAGTGACATCATTTATCAAGATGGGAAGCACATGGAGGGAGGTTTGGTGACAGTGACACACCTGAGTAGGGGTTTTCCACAAGCAACTGGAATATGAGTCAGGAGACAGTAGATTCAGGAGTCACTATTTGAATGACAGCTCTTTGACCAACAGGGGAAACCACACACTGTTTCAGTTCCTAATGGCTCATCTACTTCCATACCTATTAGGCTGTGCTCGAGCTGCTCCCTTAGCCTAGAAGACCTTCCATCTTCTCTGCATGCTGGCAACCTCTTCATTCTTCAAGACACAAGTGATGCAAATGGCCGCTTTCCCACGCAGCCTGTACTGGGCCTCTCCTTTGTCCTGTGCTCCCGAGTCCTTTGTCTGGCATTCAGTTACATTCTGCTTTGTTCTGCTGTGCTTCTCTCCCCTCCGCTTTTGATTCCCTTAAAGACTTAGTTTCTGTCTGTCAGGTACTTAGTAGGAGCTCCATAAAGTGTATTGAATTGAAAAGGCTGCTGACTGGCTGCCCAGAGTGGGCAGGTCGTATTGCTGGGAACGCTCATCCCCAGGCAGCAGTACGAGTCAGGGTTCCCTGAGTTCATCACCCCTACTTCCATCTACTTTCCTATAGTCACATGTTCCCTCTCTGTGTGCTCAGCCTAAGTGGAGCATCCCCTTTCCTGGGAGACACAAAGCAGGAAACCCTGGCAAATATCACAGCAGTGAGTTACGACTTTGATGAGGAGTTCTTCAGCCAGACCAGCGAGCTGGCCAAGGACTTCATTCGGAAGCTTCTGGTTAAAGAGACCCGGTAAGAGGACAGAGGGGCATGGGCTTCACTGGTACTGATGCTCTCCTGTTGCCTCTTCCAAAGATGGGTCAGTCTGTCCCCACTTTTTCACGGGCTGTCATCTGCACCACTGTGGCCTAATCTGGGCAGGTGTTGGTAAGTGTGGCCTGGCCAAGACGTGGCATGTATCTTATTTGCTCAAGCCTTTCTGCTTTTTTTTTTCCTGTTGAAATGTAAATAACTGTGTGTGTGTGTGTGTGTGTACAGTGTATGTGCAGTGTGTGTGTGTGTGTGTGTGTGTGTGTGTGCTTAGAAGTCAGCCTGGGTTTCCCTAGGGCTTATTATCTTATGCAGTCTGTTCTAAAGGCAACTGGAACTAGGATTTGAAAAGGAAAGTGGCCGTCTTTCAAGCCAATTCTGTTGGGAGTTGGGGGAAGCAAGCTCAGAGAGGCCAGTAAGTGGGAGAGTAGGAGACATGGCAATACTATGCCTTCCTCATTATGCAGGGTGAGCCTCTTGACTGTGGGATCAAAGCAGGAGATGGGCAGGAAATTGTTGAGTGTTGGGTGCCCAGAGCATGGCCTAGATGGGGAAGAAGTAGGGTCCACAGACTCTAGATAGAAAGCCATGTCTTCTTGGTCCCACAGACTTCAGAGAGAGCCAGAGTGGGGTACTCTAAGTACAGGAGCTTGATTTCCCCATCAAAGGGCAGTGCTAGGCAGGATCACCCTATCAGGGTACAGAGCACAGCAGAGCAGAGAAGGGATTTGGGAGGCAAATAGAAAAACAGAGACCAGAGGTTCAGTGGTAGAAAGCTGGAAGTTCAAAAGAATGCTTACAACTGTCCTGTGGTGTGGCATCAGGGACTTCAACTTTGGGACCAAAGATGTTGGTTTATGTAATGTCACCTTATTGTGAGGTCTGCCTGGACTACTTTCTCTGGAGAACAGGATATTTGGCCTGTTTTCCATCCATCCCTGTACCCCCTGTTATTCTGGTTTGATGGCAGGAGTCAAAGAATGCCAAGTGGCAGGTTTGGGAAGAATAAGAATGAAGACTTTGCTCTCAGCTTCTGTCCTCATGGGTCATTGTTGTTTCTGGTCCTTGTTGCAGGAAACGGCTCACAATCCAAGAGGCTCTCAGACACCCCTGGATCACGGTAAGGGCATGGTGATGTGTTCTACTGAGAAGGCAGGGCCCTGCTATGTCGCCAGGGCTGGCCGGGGTAGCCAGATGCAGAGGGCCCGTGGAAAGGCCTTTGCTTGAAACACTGACCCTTGGGCACAGATGAAAGGTAGTCAAGGGCTCTGAAGGGTTTGGGGGTTCGTTCAAATAGGTTTATACATTTAAATTCATATTTCATGTGTTCAGGTGACTTAGGAAATGCACCCATCACAAACCTCATTTGTCGGATGACATATCACCATCATTCTCAAAGTGGAAATCAGGACTTCTCAGTTGTAGAGAGATCAGTGACAATGAAAAACCTCAACTTTGTTACCAGGGCTCTTTCTTTATGACTTTCGGGGCTCTGGTCCTCAAACCAGTCACCGGCTTCTGAATGCTCCTCAAGACCTCAGGGAATAGGGATCTGAGATGAGGACCTGTTAGGGAAGAGAGAAAGCTGTTCTCTTAGGGCCATTCCATCCTCTCTGGGGTGGGCAGGGGAGCAAAGGTGACTCCACACTGAATCGCTTTGTAGTTGCGCTTCCAGCTGCTGTTTTTGCAGAGGGTCTTGTGCTCTGGCCACAATAGAGTAAAGTGCTAGTGAAAAGGCCTTGGGGAGGGTGGGACTCAGAGACCAGGATCTGGCCCTAGTTCTGTTCACTGACCAGATGTGCACTCCCAGGGACATCACCAGACCTCCCATTCACTTGAAGTGAGGAGGATGATCTGAGGGTGCAGATGAGAAGGGGTAGAGGTCTGTGGGAGATGGAGAGTGGAGAGGGCTGGAGTACTCCGGAGAAGGTCAGGTTTTTCTGCTCATTGAAGGAAGGGGAAGGCCAAGAACCCTCCAGTTTGGGAGTGGGCCCAGAGCCCAGAGCTAGTGGGTCTCTCAGGTTGCCTCCCTGCTCAACCTCTCAAGTGTTGCTGAGGCCCAGGGAGCTGACTGGCCTTGAAGGAGAGAGGCCCCTCCGCCTCCCTCTGTCAGCCATGGCCGTGTGTGCTCCTACCCTTGAGTGGATGCCTGCAGAGTCCTGCTGTGGCCTGCTTCTCTCTGTGAGCGCCCTAAACGCTATGCATGTGAAGATCCTCTAATGGCCTTGGACCACCCTGCCCTGAAGTGAGTATGCAGTCAGGACTTCCATAGTCCTTGACCTTGCTTATGGTCTGTGGGGGTGCTCATCCTAGCCTGGTCCTCCCTGTGGCCTGACGCATGCAGTGAATGCCTAAGAGGCTGCTCGTGTGCCTTCTACCTATGCCTCGCACTGCCCTTTGGAGCAGGCATCAAATTAACTCTGGCTCTTCTGTCTAAACACCCACCAGTCCAAAAGGGAAGTCAGAACCCTGGAACAGCAGAAGACAGAGCCCTCTCAGCTGAAGACCAAGCGCCTGAGAGAGTACACCCTCAAATGCCACTCAAGCATGCCCCCCAACAACACCTATGTCAACTTCGAGCGTTTTGCTCGTGCGGTAGAGGATGTGGCTTGTGTAGACCAGGGATGCCGTGCCCTGTCAAGGGCCCATGATACCATCCAGGATGATGTGGAGGCCCTGGTCTCCATCTTCAATGAGAAGGAAGCTTGGTACCGAGAGGAGCGCGAGAGCGCCCGGCATGACCTGTCCCAGCTCAGGTACGAGTTCCGCAAAGTGAAGTCCTTGAAGAAACTCCTGAGAGAAGACATTCAGGCTACAGGGTCCAGCCTCGGAAGCGTGGCCAGGAGATTGGACCATCTGCAGGCGCAATTTGAAGCTCTGAGGCAGGAGCTCTCAGCAGACCTACAGTGCATCCAGGAACTGGTGGGCAGCTCCCAGCTGGCGAGTGGGAGCACAGATGGCCTGGGCTCCATGTTCCACTGGGATGCCAGTGAGTCCCTAGTGGAGTTGCTCAACAGAGCAGGCAACAAGGAAGTCTTGGCTGGCGTGAAGCTCTGAGCACTGGAATCTAGTCAGTAATGCGTCCTGGATGGCTTGCAGAAGCATGTTCCCAACTGCCCTGCCTTATCGGCTAGAATTTTCCTGCAGGAATGTGTGTCTGTGGCATAGCCTTCCACCCCCTTCATAGAATCCAGAATCACAGAGGTGCTAGCTAGTTATTCATTCTGTGCCTCCTCTCACCAACCTGGTTTTCTGGGATGGGGGCTGGCAGGGCAGCCAAGCTTTTAAAACAATTGAGACTGAACACGTTTCAATGAAGCCTTCTCCAGAGGGAGGACGACTGGCCCTGGGGAGAGATACTTGAAAACTGATTTGTGGTGATAATGGATTTGTGCACATCTCACTGCCCATCTATATGCCTCATGGATTGTGGATCTTGGGTAATATTTGAGTTAACCATGGGTAACAGATATTCAGCTTGGTGCTTTCCTGCTACAAAAGGAGGGTTTTTAAATGCACAGAGAAAATACTACTTTTCATTTGCATTGACGTCACTTACTAATCATTCAGATCTTTGATCCTTATAAGAACTCTGTGAGACAGGAAGGTGGGTGGTATTACTATTGCTGTTAGTATTGTTTTCATGTAACCAATTAGTAAATTGACTCAGAGAGAGAAAATGACTTATTCGGGGTCATTTATAGCTAGTTGATACAGATGAAATAGAAATTCAGGATGCTCAACTCTAAGGTGAGGTACATGGGAAGAACTTGTGAGGCTTTGCTGTAAATATCCATCATAACATTAAAGTTCAGCTCACAGAGGTAATGTAAGCAACTTCACGTATTCTGCCAAGTATACATAGATGGAATGCCTCATACCTTCACACGACTGTCCCTAGGAGTGTGTCCTGGAAGGCACAGTTCATTGCTCCTGGTGCAGCCCTGTGCCTGTCTGAAGATCACCTGCAGAGCAGGAGGGGAGGGACAGCATCTCACCCTTCTCCAGCTTTCCTCCCTCTGGCTAAGGACCCCAACCTTGTGTTGGGAATAAAGACCAAAAGAGACTCAACAAGAACTTTCCATTTCTTATGTACCTAGGGCCTCGGGCCCTAAAAGGTCTGAGAAACTCCATGAGAGTTTTTGAAGAGGATGGGCATTCAGACTGGGAAACACAAGGCTCAGTGGTCCCTTCGTGATCCCAAGCTTTGAGCATTCCTCCTTGAGGACTGTGCCATCTCATCACCCTTTTCCGGGAGGAAGGGCTAATCAGCCGGCTCATATAGACAGAGCATGGCGTGTGGCCATAGCACAGTGCTAGAAGCCTGGGGGTGGGGGAACAGATGTATCATTTCAAAGTGTCTTCCCACACTCACAAAATACCCCTTGTCAGATGTGCATGGCAAATGTTATTTACAGTTTGGAGGTGAGGAAACAGTATGTGATTTGCCCAGGGTCATAATAGAGTAGTGAAGGTAGAGGTCTCCTGATGATATAAGTCTGCTGTTCTTTCCCCTTCCCTTAACCGCCCCACAGGCTCCAGGAGTTTACTCTTTGTTTCTGGGGCAGGTTATGCCCAGATTCACCCATCTATCCACTCACAAATAATTTATGAGCACCTACCCACTGTCAGGCACTGGGCTTGACACTGGGAATACAAAGTTGAGTGAAAACAGGCATGTTTCCTGCCTTGAAAGAGTTTGCAGTCCAGTGAAGGATTTTAACTTTAGTCAAGAACACTCTAGAAATGTAGAACTGCAGCTGGACATATGCTATGAAAGAGAAGTATGCAGCACTACAAGAGCCTGCACTGGGGGTAGAGTCAGGGAAAGTCTCCCTGTGGTGGTTACACTACAGCTGGGGTCAGCTAGGCAAACCAGTGGAAAGAATTGTTCCCTACAGAGCTGTCATGCCAGGGCTCTGCGGTGGGAGGGGGAATGGGGAGCTGAGGTGGCACAGACAGAAAGCTGGAGGGGAGAGAATAAGAGTATGGTGTAGATGTGGCTGAAGATGAGGCAGGACCAGCAGGGCCTTTATCCCAAGAGTCATGGGGAGCCATGATGGGCGTCATGCTAGTCAGCAGCCCACTGTGCTGGGGGTGGGATTTCCTAGAGAGCAGCACAGATGCAAAGTGGTTTAGGGTAAGGCATGAGATTTTGATCCCATGAAAACATTTCTTCAAAATCCTACCTCTTTTTCTATTAGCTTGGTGGATCATCTCAAATATATATATATTATTTGTAATAAATTTTTTCATCAAATATAAGAAACCATATTTTCATCAAATATTAGAACCATCAAAAATAAGAGAGATAAAAAGATAGGAAGCCTAAGATAGGAAGTGCAAGAGGAGAACCTCATTGAGAAGATAAGTGAGACATGATAATGGAAAAATGAGGGACCATCTGTATCCCAACTTTGACACTAGGTGGCAGGATGAGAAATTCTCCCCTGAGAATAGGTCCTCATTCAGGGTTACCTTCTGAATTTGCACCATCAGTATAATCCAAAGAACCTCCAGCAGAGAATCTAATATCAAACTGTCTGAGACTGGGTGGTCCCTGTTGGCTGGCAGAAGCAGCGTGATCATTTCTCGGAATATTTGCCTTCACTTCAGGTTGATAGTAAGAATATGATGCCATTGATTGGGAGAAAAGTCCTGATTTTAGAAATCCGAAAAATGTGCATCTTGGAATCAATGGAAAAGGCAAAGCTATTTCCCATGCCCTGCCTGGGACAATTGGTACAAATGACCCATTACGATCTCCCCAAGAACTTACCCAATCTGTCCTGGGATGTGATATACTCATTTGGCATAAGACACCACAAGCGCGTCAGCAGACCTTGACCTTATACAGCCAGGTTTCATAAGAAAAGGAAGCCTCCCGATGGAGCAACTTGGGAAACTTTCTTGTAAAGCTTGGAATAACATGCAATAAAGGAGTAAGATGTTGATGATGATTTGCATTTGGGAGACTGAGAAGAGGGAAGGAGAAGTGATTATTTTAGAATCATGGAATCAGCCACGCACTGTCTGTGCTGCGAGGCCCTCAGAGATGACCCACTGGACACCCTCACGTGATAGCATTTTATAGGGCAGGATTTGTCTAAAGTTACCCAGCTAGTCAGAGCGGTAAGAGGTTTTCTTCACGGTCGTGGAATCATCCTCTGTGTTCATGTTCAGTGGTCGTTAATGACTTGTCATTTAGATGTTTTATAAACAGATTTTTTTCAGTATTAAGAGTTTCCCAAGACAAATCAAAGTGAACTGAAAAATGCCTCCAAATCTTTCAGGGAAATCTAAGTAGACTGTGACCTTCCTCTGTCACCTGGCCAGTCCAATTCCCATCACCCCTTTGGCTTCTGAACCTGACACTAAGGGGAGCCCAAGGAGGCCTGTGGAGTGCCCAGCCAGAGGACCTGCTGAACTCCTACCCACGTGCCCACCGTTAGCATTTGAACAGCGGGTTCAAGGGAAAGGAGCAGGATGGATGGTCCCAGGGGTCTGTGACACTGGTAACTGGTAACTAGAGACAGGAAGTCCTGGGGGCACTGCTCTGTGGGCAGGCCCTTCTGCCATCAGAGTTTTCATTCACCAGGCTGTGAAGGAAAGTCGACCTCTGTGCGAACACCATCCTGAGCTGCTGGGAAGGGGAGGGTAGTGTCTGACATCTCCCTGAATAAGATTCCCAAGGAGGCTGCAAGAGTCCATGCCTGGGGACGGCAGCAGCCTGTCCCTGCTCTGAAGCAGATGCACGGGGCACGCGATCACTCTGCTTTGCCTTAGGAACAGTGGAGATTGCATGGTAGCCAGTGGGACAGAAGCAGCCAGTCTCCTCCATGCACCTCCTCCGCACACCACCCACCCTCCCCCACAGGTGATTACGAACAAGGTGGCTCCCCACCTCACTCCATCCGTCACGCCGCCGGCCCATGTGGGAGGTGGCTGCGGGCACCGCCCCACCGTGGGCCTCTGTCAATGTCTGTGGGACTCAGCGGCCTTTGTAAAACTTGGCCCGTGGAGAAGACTCTGCCCTGAGAGGAGTCCCAGCAGTGGGCAAATTTGAGGAGCAGAAGGGGCCAGTTCAGGTGAACAAACACTGATTGTGCTCTGACTCTGGAAGGAAGTGACAGATACAAGGACAAGACAACCCCTACCTAAAAGACTCACTGTCTAGGACAGATGGGACCCAACCTTAACTGAGATGTGGCAAAGGCCGTGATGAGTGATACAATAAAGGTGCCTAATATTCTAGAAGACAAGAGAGCGATGGATTTGGATTGAAAAAGAGTAAGAGGGGTGGCAGAGGGCAGGAACATTCTCAGGGAAGGTCTCCTCCCCCAGTACCCCGCCCCCCAAATGTAGCCTTGTGGAGAAGGTACCAAGTAGAATTTGGAGGGATGACGATAAGCCCAGATTGGGGTCAGGAGCCTGGACTATTAAATGGAGATTAAAGAGAAGGTGATTACAGAGATTAAAAAAAGGGAGTTATTGTTTTTAACTTTTTATTATGGGAAAATTTCAAAACGTGCACAAAAGTCTGGAATTATATAGTGAATTCTATGTACCTATTACCCATCTTCAACAGTGAGCAAGTCCTGGCTAGCCCTCTCTTATTCATGTGTACCGCTACTTTTTCTAGAATATTTTAAAGCAAACTTGAGACATATTTAATTCACAAATACTTCAGCATGAATCTGTGATAAGGACTTTCTTTTTAATATTACCACGGTGCCATTATTACACCTGACAAAATCAAGAACAATTCCTTAATGTCATCTGGAAACAGATTCCATACATGTCCCCACTTTTCTCAACAGTGAGTGTGTGCTGTTATAGTTCGTTTGTTCAAATCAGGATGCCAACACAGTCCTCACACGGCATTTGGTTGTATGTCTCTCAGGTCTCCTGTCTTCTGAACATACAGAAGGGAGAGCTTTTGAAGCTTTTCCTGGGGATGAAAAATTGCTCAGAAAACTGAAGGTCCCAGAGAGAGGATTAAAAATGAGAGTGTATCCATGCTGAGATCTAATTCGGAAAAGTGAGACCAGGTCAGGCAAGGAAAAGGGCATGCCTACCTCTTTCCATTGGCTTGTAAGCTATAGGGACAACCTGCTGGGACACATGCTTTCTGCAGCTCTTCCCACCCAACACCTGTAAGCCTCACACGCTCATTTCCGAAGGTGAGGTGAAACCAGCAGGGCCCGGGCTCCAGCCAGCAAAGCAGCCAGCAAAAGGGCCAAGTGGAGGGGCCAGGGTGACAGAGCTGGGCAGGAGAGGGAAGTGGCTGCTCAGTGTTCCTGGCTTTCAGTGGAGGATGGGGTTGTAGAAATGGCACAGATGGAAATTTGAAAAGTTGCAATCTGTTTGCAGTTTCCAGAGGAGGCCTGGTATTTAGAGAAAATCTTCTGGAGTGCCTCTTCTGAAAAGCCAGGATTCCTTTTTTTACGCCTGGGAGGATGGCTATTGCTTCATCTCCCTGCTCTGGGATGTGGGTGCTGACCTAGCCCACCCTGCTGGGCTTTTTCAAAGGCATTTGCATCTGCAAACAAAACCTGACTTCAGTCAGTGTTCTGTCTTCTTGTCTCCCTTTCTGACATTTTTCTGAGATAGCAGACATGCTCCTAGAAGCCTGGTCAGGATTGCCCAGACCCTGTGGTGTTGCTGAAGGACCACAGGCTGGAAGGTGGGCACTGTTTGTTTTCACAGAGGTGGCAGTGGGGGTCAGGAGAAGGCAGAACAGCTCCATCCCGCCTCATGCTCCCAATTTAATCAAAAGTGTTAGTGCCACGTTCCTTCTGGGAACAGATTTCACTGCAGAATTTACATCTCTCAGACTTTTAAGGCTTAGATGGGAGTGCCAGCATTTGGTGAGCCCTCTTAGCAACCAAGGAGGCTCGTTGATTAGAAAAGGCCAGCCTGACAGATGAATAGCCTGGGTGACCTCTTCCTCATAGTTCATGCTGCTTTGAGTAGCATCTAGATAGGGCCCTAGAAGTTATGGCATTACCTCTCATGAATGCCCTCTGGAAATGGCCTCACCTCATATTTGAGTTGGGCCTCTCTGCTTAGTGGCCAGCAATGCTGAACCAGTTGGAAGGTGGGATTCTCCCGTTAACGGACTTGGCTAGCCTGCATGACGACCTTCCGGCCATAGGATTTAGGCAAGGGTGCCGATCAGTAAGTGGATAAAAAGAGGTCCCTTTCCTCCCAGCGCCTTCTGATTCAGCCTCATCAAACTCTCCAAGCGAAGGGTAAGTGTCCCCTGCAAGGTAGATTGCAGACATGCGTGAAATTAGAGGTAGAAATGTTCTGTGGGTTGGGGAGGCAGAAAATCACCTTGGAAAGGAGACACTAGTTGCTAGGAGGTGCAGTCGGCGGGGGACTAACAAAAACCAAGTAAATGCCGAATAACTTGTTGATGACATGCTGTGAAGAGGTAGGGCCCATGCACAATGAGTTGTGGCGGGCAGCTGGGTGGTCAACGAAAGCCTCTCTGAGGACGTGACATTTAAGCAAAGAGCTAAACAAAGTGGCAAAGTGAATATATGAAGGAGCAAGAGCAAAATCCCTGAGATGATGGGTTTTTGGACCATCAGGCAGACCACCACAACAGGAAGGAGAGAGGGAAGAAGTCAGGTTGGAGAAGGACCCAGATGGTACAGGCCTGGGGGTCTCGGTGCTGGGAAGCTGCTGGAAGGCCTCGGTATAGGGAATGGGCAGGCTCTGCCTTCTTTTGCGCCTCCCTTCTGGGTGGGACCTGGCCCCAGGGCTGGGCTTACAGATGTGGCAGAGATGGTGAGAGGCACTTAAGGAAAGAGCTGGGAGAGCTTAGCCTGACGGTCCCCTCAGCACCCTCATCCTTTTCTCTTCCCTCTGTCTCTTCTTCTTTCCCCTCTCCGCATTCTTCCTGTGCCTTTTGGCCCAAACCTTTGTGTTCTGATTAAGGAGGGTGAAGCGCTTCTGACTTTCTCAACCCCCCTCAGTATCAAGGTTGTGTGCACTCTCTTCCCTGCTCCCTGACCCCCAGAACTCTGCTGACTCCCAGGCAGCGCCATGGGGAGTCATGGTGTCATCTCACCCTTTCCTGGTGTCATGGCTGCTGATCCAGGTGCCTGGCCTTTCTGGCAGGAATGATCAGGTCCCAAGTCCATTCCAGTTTGTCTCTAGCAGCTCAGGGAAACAATTGAACCATACAGCTGTTAAGCACCCACTGTTGTATGTCCTGGGTGGGGAGGAGGTGGGGCTGGGGACACTGACAAACACACGAAGAAAATGCTTTCTGTGCCTCAAGTTGTTTTCCACTAGTGAGACAACTCTACTGCAGAGTTGACCAAGATAGTTGATACGGACAATAATCACGTGTGCTTTGGTCTTGGGGAGAGAGACGTCATTTCCTGGACATTGTCTTTGGAGGAGGTCACATTTGAATTGGGCTTTTGAAACATACAGAGGCTTTCCAAGAGGGTGGGGGTTGGGTGGACATGGAAAGGGTGTTCTGCCAGAATATTTTAAGTCCAGAACAGTGTGGGCCAACAATATGCACTGGCTTTGCCTGGTGCCTAGCACCATGGTGAAAAATAAACAAGAATGGAGGTGCGCTCCAAGTGTGGTTAAGAGGCAAGACGGGCACTCGGGAACCAATGAGCTACCTCACTCAGCATTCACTGAGGTGCCAAATGAGGCCTTGCTGTGGGGAGGCTGTCACAGTGGAGAGAAAATAGAACTGGATGGGACCTTATGGATCATTCTGGGCAGTTCATTTTCTTGAGGTCACAGAGTCCTTTGAGAATCGATGAAAGCTATTTTCTTAGAAGAAATGTGTATCTGTACATAAACACTAAATCTTTTTTATTGAGATGTAATTCACATCACATAAATGTACCATTTAAAAGTGTACAATTCGGTGGGTTTTAGTATATTCAAAAGATTGTGCAACAACCATCACTATCTAATTTCAGGACATTTCATCACCCCAAAAAGAAACTTCATACTCTTTAATAGTCATTCCCCATTCTACCCTCTCTCCACCCGCTGACAACTGTGAATATTTCTGTCTCAGTGGGCTTACTTATCCTGGACATTTTATGTAAATAGAGCCACACAGGATGTGGTCTTTGTGTCCGCCTTTTTTCACTTAACATGTTTTCAAGGTTCATCCGTGGTGTTGCATGTATCAGCACTTCATTCTTTATATGAATAATATCCCATTGTGTGGATATACCACATTTTGTTTCCCATTCATCAGTTAATGCACAAGTTGTTTCCACTTTTTGGCTTATGAATAATGCTGCTCTGAATATGCATGTACAAGTTTACATGCTAAAATTTACAAACCATTTCAGGAAGTTCATAGAACCCCTGAAACCCATTTCTTGATCTCTTGACTTCTGACAACCTCGTTTTGCAAAAGGGTAGCAATTCAAGAGGGAATGGACTCATCACATTGTGTGCATTAAATACGTTCAGTTTTTTGGCATATCAATTATACATACCTCAATAAAACTATTTTTAAATAAAAGAAAAGCAATTTTTAAAAAGAGAATGGAGAACGCACTGAGCATCTCTAGGTTAAGCACTTTACATACCCACATTCATTTACTCATAAACAACCCTGTGGCAAAACGATATTTATTACACCCATTACAGATGAGAAAACTGAGGCTCTGAGAAGCAATGCTAGGCTTCTTGGAGAAGTCAGTATTTAAGCTGAGTTTTAACCACCAACTACACATCCTGTCTCCTCTTGACGCCCATCACAGCCCCTGTTTCCTTCTACTTTTTTTTAATGGAGTGTACTAATGTCCTGTACAACCACAAAGCATCCATTTTGCTAGGCCTATTGGGCCCAGTACACAGTAGGCATCCTAGATTGCCATACAATGTCCTTTCCGCAAAATGATCTGTAATTGAAAGCCCCTCCTCCCACTCTTCCCTTTGGGGGAGCCAAGCCTCCAGCCCAGCTGGTTTGTGTGTGTCTGGCTGTATGACAGTAGCTCAGGGGCACCAAGGGCATCTCCTGAATAGCTGAGACATCTGGAAACATTGCCCTCAGTGTGACGTCCCTCTACATATCCTGCCCAGTGAGGAGGTGCTAAGGTCAGGCTAAGGATGGTATATGGGAGGGGGTTTCTGTGGGGAGGGGGTTGCTGCCATCTGAAACCCAGAGTCAGCTGCTATGTTCTGCTTCATCTCCCAGCCAGTGGACAACCAGCAAGCCCTGGTGCGCAGGGAGTCCGTGGTCAACCTGGAGAACTTCAAGAAGCAGTATGTCCGCAGGCGGTGGAAGGTGTGTCAGGGCTTAGGGGTAGGGGGCCAGGGTGTATGGGTGTAGGTGGGCTCCTGGTTGCCTCCAGGCTCTCTGTGCACATTCTCACATGGCAGTTCCTGTTCTCTCCCCCGCCCCCAGCTCTCTTTCAGCATTGTATCCTTGTGTAACCACCTCACCCGCTCACTGATGAAGAAGGTGCACCTGAGGCCGGATGAAAGCTTGGTGGGTAAATGCAGTGCCCTCTTCTGGGGTGGAATTCTGGGGTGGCCTGGAACTCAGGGATCAGGGGAAGCAGATGGGTCTTAACTGTTTCCAGCCAGTTCTGCTGGTCCTGTCCTCTGCCCTGTGTGACTAGTGGAGGCCTTGTGTTCATGGAGGCCTCTGGGGTGGTGCCAGGAGAAGCAAGAGCTTCTGGAGGATCTTAAATCCTCTCCTGGTGGGCCTTTGAAGGAATTGTTGCTGCTGCTCTACTGCCCCCACCTTTTCCCTGAAAACTTGTAACCTGCTGAAGACCTTGAGGACTCTGTATAATGAGATGACCACAGGCAATCCAAAATTTATGCCTGACGATCCAAAGACCTGCTGTAGAATGGGAGCTTTATATTCTGGTTCCAATTGTTCCATTTCTGTTTTGCTTCAGATTAACATTAATAATAATTATTAGATGATAACATATTTGATTAACTGTTTCGGGTACATTTAAATTAAGGGACTTACAATATACCAGTCAAGCGTGTGGCCTCTGGAGCCAGGCTGCCAGGACTCACATCTGCCACCTACTCTTATACTAGCTGTGTGACTTTGAAGAAATTACTTAACCTTTTTATGCCAAAATGTTGTCATTTGTAAAATGAGATTAACACTAGCTCCTATCTCATTAGGGTCGTCGTAAGGATTAAATGATGACATATTCTTAGAACCTGGCATTATAAGGGCTCAGTACGTATTAGCAGTTATTGTTGTGGTTGCAAATATTCCTATAGACTTTAAAATGCTGTGCCATTGTTTCGGAATGCAGTGTTAGCATTTCAGCTGTTAGAGGTTCTCTGAACAAATGCTCTGCCAACTGAGCACTGTGTGTGATGAGGGCCCCAGGTGTGTCTGGGGTGGCACAGGTCAGGACAGAAGGTGACTCTTGCTCAGGAAGGGGCTGGAAAGCAGCTGCCTGAGACAGATGGGCAGTCAGCCCTGAGCAGGCTCAGGAAACACAGCACTCAAGCTGCACCCCAGGATGCTGCCCCTGCACCCCTCCCTCTCTCCCACGCACCCTGGGGCCCTCCTTCTTCAGCCTGAACTCTTGTTGATTCTTACTCTTGCCCAGGGCTTTCAGATTTATAGCTCTAGAGGCCAGAAACAACTGTGTGGCTTGGCCAAGCCATGTGTCTTCTCTGGCCTCATTCCTCATCTGCTGTAAAAAGGACTCTGTACCCCTGAAAATCCCTGTGGATGACAGGCAGACGTTCCCCAAGCTTACTTTTTTATCTTTTGGTTCTGACACATGCTAAAAAAAAGTTGCTATTCAGCAGAGCTTGAGTTATTTTTATTGTTATAGCCGGGCTTGGTCCAGGATGTATTTGTCTAAAGTTGATCTCCACCTTGGATTTCCAGGTGGCTTAGGCCAGGGGAAGGAGAGAAGGCCCTGGGAAGGCACGTGCCAGAGAGCAGGCATGCCTTTCAGCTGAGTTGCCCTGATGTAATGCAGACCATAGGGAGAGGACCAGAAAATATTGAAAAGGCAGTAAATTTCTATGCTAATTTTTGTCCTTGTACAGACATTTAAAAATATAATAGTCCTCTTTTGACTTGAACACTGAGCACCATCAGCTCAATGCCTTGCCCTACCAGCAGAAAAATTGGGGTCCCAGACATCTATTAGAATGTTTTCCCAAAAGGACAAAAACAAAAATAGGTCCTTTTGCTTAGGAAGCATTAAATTTGAACATCTTACAAAAGATTTTTATAATTTGCTTAAGTCTTTCTGAATTAGTACTTCTTTTAATAATTTTAATATTTTGATTAGATTGTTGTCTGAGTGAAAAAAGGCACCGTGACCTCCAGGGTGGCTGCCTCAGCTCTGGTTTAGCCATGGAACGTACTTTGCTCTTTTTCTCCTTCATATAAATGGAATGCAGAAGTCATTTCCTTGGAAAGACTGCATGGCAAGGCTTGCTCAAGGTGCAGCCTAAGCCAGTCAAAGAAGAGGGGGCGTGGCATGGTGGCCATCAGAGCCTGGGGAACATCCTGGTGCCTCCCCTCCCCCCTCTGCTCTCTAGTCTGAGTTCAGGAGCCCCATCAAGCCCACAGACCACATATCAGAGTGGTCTTGATTATATGGCAGCCACCAGATTCAGTTTTCATTGCAGTTCTAATTTGGCTTCTCCTGATGCCTGGTTTCCCTTAAATGCTCTGCCTGTTTTCCTTTCTCCTGGGAAGGAGGCTTGGAGGCAGTTGGTGTGGCCCCACTTCTGGCCCCTCCCCACCCCCCACCCCCCACCCCCATCTCAACCACACCCAGCCTCTGGACAGAACAACAGCCTTCCCCTCAACATCCACCTCCCTGGCGTGCAGGCCCCTGGCCCAGGCATACTAGGCCAGGTGGCCCAGCAAACCCCCTTCCCGGCATCTCATGACCCTCTTGGCCTGAACCTCTTTCTTTTTTTCCTCCCCAGAGGAATTGTGAGAGCGACACAGAGGAGGACATTGCGAAGAGGAAAGCCCTCCACCCTCGGAGGAGGAGCAGTACCTCCTAACTGGCCCTGCAATCAATGGCCACCAGGGAGGCCCACGCCCAGCAGGACTCCCTTCTGTGCAGACTCTTGGTCCAGCACCCAGGCATTCTGCCTTCCTGAACATTTCACAAGAGATTTGGGCCTGCAGGATTCAGAAGAATTTACAGGGCAGCCTGGGAGCGGTGGCTGTTTCCTGTGGAGGAGGTGCCAGCATTCTCAGTGTTCTTCTACTCCATAAATTGAGCTCTCACCTGTCTGCCGACCTCAGAACCTGGGGTGTGGGTGTGGACTTAAGAAAACAATGTAAAGGAGCGTTATCATCATGGGTGAAGGTCAGACTCGGGCGGATTTCCTCACAGGATGAGGGAGCTCAGAAGCAGCCTGGTCAAACATTACACCAGGGAGATGGAGGCCTCTCCCGTGGGAACACGGCAAGTGAGCAAAATGAATCTTGGGGTGTGAGGAGCCAAACCTGTGACCTCCCAGAACCCACATGGAGTCAGCATGTCAGACTGACCAGTTTATCAGACCTTCTAAAGCAGCCTGTTGCCAGCCCATTGTATTGTAATTTTTTTCATTTTTATTAAACTTCCAGTTTACCTGATGCTTGGTTTCTTCCAGGGCTACCGCCATCTGATTTTCTTTAGCTCAGGTGCCCATGACTCTGGGGGAGCACCCAGGAATGGTGCTGAGTGGACAGTATCTCAGAAGATCATACTGAACCACCCCCTTGAACTACAAGGTACCAACCTCCTGTATCTTTCCCTGAAGATTTTCAGCCCAAGGAAATCAGCTCAGATATGGCATACAATGCTTGTGCTTTTCTACTGCTATCAGCATTGCCCCTGCTGGTGTGGGCTGACTTCTGTCTCCCAAACCCTAGCATCTAACCTCCAATACTACAGAATATGACTACATTTGGAGATAGGGTCTTTAAAGAGGTAATCAAGTTAAGTCGAGGTCATTGGGTGGGCCTTGATTCCAGTCCAACTGGTGACTTTATAAAAAGGGGTTAAGACACAGAAGGCCATGTGAAGACACAGGGAGAAGGCAGCCATCTACAAACCAAGGCTAGAAGCCTCAGAAGAAGCCAACTCTGCCAATACCCCCATCTCAGACTTCTGGCCTCTGGAACTGTGAGAAAATATAAAATTTCTGTTTAAGCCACCAGTCGGTGCTGCTTTGTTAATGCAGGCCTAGAAAACAAATATACCTGCCAACTATTGCCAAAATAGGGGCAAGAGACTTTTTAAAGATGTAGATGGAGAAAGGCAAAGAAAGACCCATGGGGAGAAAAAGATGGATTACCTGGCCCCTTAAGTGACTGTGGTTAAGGGAACTTTAATGACATAGAAATCTGAGCCGTTTCCTAGGCCAAAAGAATGGTGCTGCTGAGCAGAAACCCAGGACAAGACCCTTGGAAACCAGAAATGAAAAGGGTCAGGGTGAGGCTCTGAGACTGAGAAAGTGCATGGAAAGAGGGAGAAAGAAAAGGAAAGTTTGGGGAGGTTCATGGGGAGCCAGGAAGTAGAGCGGAGAAAAGTCAAAAGTGCGGAGAGGAAAGGGCCTAGGGAAAAGGGGGAGGCATTCTTCCCCTTGGTCAGCAGCAAGTTTTGAATACATCCTGTGAGAGCGCAGATCAAGCTGCCTTCTTCATTCAAGTGGATGGATCCAGAGGAGCAGGGCCCCATAGGAACAGAAAGACAGTCCGGTCTTTCTGGAGTGGAGTGGACCTGCAAGCTTGTTGAAGAAAGGTCTGTGATTGACCTGTGGTCCTCAGGCGTCCCCAGTTCTCCGGCAGAGCTGACTCTGTGTCTCACTGCAGCCTCTGGAAGACAGCAGACGCTGAGAACTGGTCAGGGCTCCTGGGTCGGTGAGGGGCTCTTGGCTGTGAGTGGTCACGTATAAATCAGCAGGGAATGTTCTCGAATAGGGGCCTCTCCTAGGAAGTGAAGTGTGGTAGTGGGTAGGGGACTGCCCTCCTGCTAGGAAGGAGAGCAGTAAATGGCTTTGACAAACCTAGTTTTGAGTTTCTGATCATGACTGTAGGCTAGCCTTTTAGAATTTGGCCCAGCTACTGAAACTAAATGTCCTTATGGCTTTGATTATATTTAGTTTTCAATCCTAGTTTCAGAAATCATATCTCTCTGTCTCTGTTTCTCTCTCTGTCTCTGTCTCTCTCTCTCTCTCTCTGTGTGTGTGTGTGTGTGTGTGTGTGTACACACCCCTCAGAGACGTAGCCTTTCACCACCCTCCAACACCCCATAATCAGCAACCCCCAAGGCAGCAGAAGACAGTAGCTTGGACCTCTGGCAGGCTAAAGATAACATCTTGACCTAAGTTATGTTTCATTTCCTGAGCCCTAAGGTGGAACTGGCTACTTTCCCATGAAATTGGACAATGGGACGCCAGAAAAGACCTCAGAGCTGCCCTTAAGACCTGAGGAAATGATTTATTACCCTTACCTCACCTCTGACCAATCAGCTCTCAGCATAACCCCAAAGCCCTAACCCACAGTATCTTGTGATTTGGGGCCTATATAATCTGTAACCTACACATCATCAGGGAATCAGGTTTTTAGAGGCATAAGCTCCCTGCCTCCGAATTGGCCACTTCAATATTAAACTATTTTTCCTTTCTGTACTCTCGTTCATGCATTTCTCTGGGCCAGTGCACACAGATAGGTAGACTCAAGGAAGAACATTGGGTTTCCGGTAACACTACTACAATTTACTGAAGAGGAAACTGAAGCTTAGAGAGAGGAAGTGACTAGTTCTACATCACATTGCACATTTGTGAAAATGTCTGATGAAAGTCCAGACTTCCTGACTCCTACTACAGTGCTCATTTCTTTGGGTTGATAAACTATGGTAGACATTTCAGGAAATGAATGAACCATTTGCTTTGCCTCATTTTAAACAAACTCTCATCTATCCTTTACTGTTCCCTGCCTTATTCTTTTTTTTTTTTTTTTTTTTTTTTTTTTTTTTTTTTTTTAGAGGTGAAACAAAGAGATAGTTTATTGAAGAGAAAGTACACTCCAAAGAGGTAGGACCAGGCTCAGCAGGAAAATGGTTCAAGAGCCCCCTGCCTCATTCTTGATTCCTAAAAATGGAATAAATAGCCACACTTGCTGCTGTGCATCTTCTCACAGTAAAAGACACTGCCTCCAGGTGGAGGCATGTCAGCAACTAACCTGCATGGGCTACAAGTCAGTCAGTGAACCAATATGTGCCTGGTACTGTTCTAGATGTGGGGTTAGGACAGCAAATAGGACACACACAGCTGCTGCCCTAAAAGAGCCTATATTCTGTAAATCCTGGTAATGAAGGCCTCTGTCCTGCCCACAGACTGTTTCTCCTAGCCTTCTTCTCATTCAGGTTATGTCAGGCCCTGTTAACCAAGTCCCTTCAGCCCAGCTCTCTGGTGTTTGATGGCACTTGCTGAGTTTCCCAGAATCTCTTGGGAAGCACAGGGCCAGGGAATGGGCAGAGGGGGGCCTTTGAAAATGCACATCCTTTGAGGATGTCTTTGAGGCTCAGCTGCAAGAGCCAGGCACCCATGCCACTCCCATATAGGGGCTAAGTCCTGTGGCCTCTCTGCTGGCAAATAACTGGTGCCTCCAGGTGTGAGAATGAGTGGAGCAGCTGGCCCAGGGGAACCAGGTATGTTCCACTAGCTCTGAAGAGGAGTGTTGACCAGCTGACACTTCAAGGCTGAATGAGACCACTGGGCACTCCGAGGCAATTGGACCATTTTCAGTGACGAAAGTTGTGTTTGGTTAAAAGGCAGGTATTTAAAAAGGTCTCAGGGTGCCCTGCCCCAGAGTATTTGTATTTGCAGGAGGCTGCATTAATATTTCACAAATGCGCACATAAATATTTAATGCACTGCATTTTAATGTCAATCTCACCAGCTTTCCTGACTCCAGGTCTTAAAGCATTTGCCTTTTTCACTCACATATTTATCTGCTGAAAACTTTTATTTGGGAAGCTAATGAAAGCCCTACAATACGAGGTGGATCACAAAATCTCCATGAAAGGAAAGTCAAATCCTGTGCTCTACAGACAAAGGAGGTACATGTGAAAAGAGCTAAATTGAGGGCTGGGATATTACAAGGAATTTTATCTGGCACAAGCTTATAGAACATTTTTTCCATCAGGTTTCCAGCTTGATGTCATCCTGACATTGTTCTATTCACTGTTGCCCCCCAAAGAATAATGCCTTCCTTGGTGGTCTGCTAAGAGGATCCCATTCTAAGCAAGTTAATAGGCTGAGGGACTGGAGCAGTTGAAGAACTATAAACAATGGTCCATTGACATATCAAAAAGCAGGAACACAGTTGGTGACCTCCCATTAATAGTTTCTTTCTTCCTGTTTTTCCCTTTCTCCCACTAGTTCTCTTTTTCACTCCTCCGGCCATTAGCATATCATAATATATCGCTGAAGTATGTATTTCAGTAATGAGTTACAGAATGAAATTCTTAATCTAAAAAGTTGATTATATTATCTAGGGAGAAATAATTTTGCAAGTACGTTTTCCCCTATGGATCAGTGATCCTCCCCTGAGCTAGAAGAAAAATGAAAGGAAAAAAAGCTCACAATTTTTAAAAACCTATTCTGCAATAGGAACATTTTATAGATAGCATCTCATTTAATTCTCCTCATAACCTTGTAAAGGAAATGAGAGCCCCATTTATATAAATAAGGAAGCTGAGACTCTGGGGAGTTAAGAAGTTTATATGCAATCGCAGAGCAAGAGTATTTGGAATCCAGATTCCAGCCCCACTCTGCCTACCTACAAATCCACCTTTCTCTTCTTTTCTTGGAGAAATAACTGTAGAAAAAGCCTCCTGGAGAACCACATACAGTACAATGCTATTTTTCTTAAGCTGAAAACACCCATATGTTGTTTAGGGATACATGCAAATATGACAAAACTATATTTTAAAAGCAAGGCATTGACTACACTCAAAATTGAAGGCGAAGCTCACCTCTGGGCAGCTGAGATGGGGAGGATGACAATGGCGGGTGTGGGCTCTTGGCTGTATTGTAGCCAACACTATGTTCACAGCGGGCTCACAGGAGTTCATTTTATTATCGTGCTTTATTCCTTGCATATTCGTTGTCTACTCTTTTTCATGTATCAAGTATTGCATTAAAATAATAAGGGAGGAAGTGAGGTGAAAGAACTCAACCCTACTGGTCATCATGGACAGGACATGGAGGTTGTGTGGTGATGATCCCTTAGTATGCTTTTCCCCTCATGACTTGATGAAGGGCTGTCCTTGGTGTTTTTTACTGGCACCTTGATCAGGGGTCATCCTGCCACCCTGTGAGAATCCCTGGGCTGGATTATAATTCTCATTTTAAAGAGAAGCGGTAGAAAATATCCAGTCTGTCCCAGCTTCCCACCTTCTCCTCCCCAGTCATCACTTCCTCCTTCAGATTTGCCTAAGGACTCTAGGATGCCTGAGGACATCAGAGCCCAGCTGGGCTGTTGACCAACTCACTCTGCGGGTGCCTTCTGTCTCTGAGTTTACACCCAGAGGCTGGATGGGTTCGAAAAGCTATTTGGGCTCTTCCCCTGCTTCTGGTGGGACTGCACGTTGGTGTCTTCATCTCATTTTGAATTGAGAGAAGGTGATCCTATGTTTTTCCTCAATTCCCCTTTCTGGTTCTTAACAGTCTTTATTATATCTCACCACTCAGAGCCCAATGGCCTGCGCCAACTCCGACCACTTTTCAGCTGTTGGATTTTGGCCTTGTCCTTCAACCATTTCTCATCTGTGAAATGCTGATAATAATATTAATGTTACTTTTCATGAGTGCCTCACTGAGACCAATTTTGAAGGGAGATTTGCCGACTTTGAAGAACTTGTCAAAAAAGGGATTTGTTATTTCCATAATTTAATTGCACTCTGAGACCACAGGCAACTCTTAGAAATGTCAAGGAACAACCATGGCCCATAGTGGCAGTCAACACTTTGGTCTAGATTCTGGGTGGAGGGCTCCTGGGCCCCGGGTATGACTTACTACCACAGCACACCTGATTGATGCCCGATTCAGTGCAGACATGCAGCACCCATTCATTAAACACAGGAGAAGGCATGAGGGGCTTTCCTCCCACACTGACCCCAGAGAAGGCCTGCTGGGTAGGCCAGGGACAGAAACAGAGTCCTGCTGGAGGCAGGGCTATGAGAGAGCAGCTTACTGCTGCTTTGTCTTTTCATTCAGGACCTGTGTAGTTCACTTCAAAGGGTGGGACAACTCTTTAAAGAAGTAAATGCAGGACTCTACTGCCCCCCTCCTTTTCTTGTTTTGTTGTTTTTGATGTTGTATTAGTTTGCTAAGGCTGTCATAACAAAAAACCACAGGCTGTGTGACTTAAACAACAGGAATTTATTTTCTCACAGCTCTGGAGGCTGTAAATCCAAGATCAAGGTGCCAGTAGGGTTGGTTTCCTCTGAGGCCTCTCTCCTTGGCTTGCATACTGCCACCCTCTTGCTGCCTCTTCACGTGGCTTTTCCTCTGGGCACAGGTGTCCCTGCTGTCTCTTTGTGTATCCAAATTTCCACTTATCGACACCGATCTTACTGGATTAGGGCCCACCCTAGTGGTCTCATGTTAAGTTAATCACCTCCTTAATGGCCCTATCACATTCTGAGGTACTGAGAGTTAGGATTTCAACATATGAATTTTGGGGAGAGTAAGGAGACACAATTTGGCCTATAACAAATACTTACTTTAAGAATTACTTGAGTTTTTGATGTCTGTCTCCTCTGATAAGCCATAAGCCCATCCTATGAGAGCAGGACTGGGACTCCGTTTGCTGTTTCCTGCACAGTGTCTAAGGGTGCTCAGGAGGAATTTACAGAATGAATTAATGAATAAGTTTCTTTGGTTAATCTGAAATGACGAGTATACCTGTAGCACCTCAGAATGGCAAGAAGCCAAAAGAGAGCCCTCGGAATGAGGCACTAGGCAGCCACCCTCCCTAATGTATTTAGTCCAGTACGCACTGGTGTTGAAGGCCTACTGTGCATCGGACTTTTGTCTGGCCTTAAAGGATGGGTAAGCTTCCAATAAGAGAAGGGAAAAGAGGGCATGGGTTAGTGTTCTGACTGCTTGTCCTTATGCCTTCCCATGGCTGGGCTTTGGAAAGTTACCAGGTGAATGAAAGACTGAAACTTCTTTTCTAGGTGTTGAATTAGTAGTGTGATGAATTAGTAGTTCTACCATTTTCCCTTCCGGTAGCCATTATGACCCTGGTTCCAGGTCAGAGACCCAGCGGGCCCTGGTAGAGAGCCAGCAGGCACTTGTTGAGGTTGGAAGAGGTGTTCAAGGTCAGGCATACAGGACAGATCTGAGTCAGTCTGAGTCTCTTGGAGGGGAGAGAGGGAGGAGAAAGAAAAAAAGGAAGGAGAGAGGGAGGGAGAGAGAGAGTGTGTGTATTATTGTTCCTGCGTGTGTGCATCTGACTGTGTCTGGGCGGGTGGGTGTCTGGGTGTGTGTATCTGTCTGTGTGGGTGTACCCCGGTGTCTGAGAATTGTCCAAAAGGTCTCATGGGGAAAGTGCCTCGGGGCCCAGGCTTCGCAGCATCTGTTCTAATGCTGTCAGACCTCTGAGGCTGGTCTATTTGACATTCCGGGGGACAAGGTTGAGGACAGCCACATCTGCTGAGTCATAAGGATGTGGACTCTACATTTTCACAGTTGGACATATCTCCTTTCACACACAGAGAGAGGAAATTTCAGACAGGCTGGCTGACCTTGCATTCTTTCAGAAGGTCATGACCTCAGCCAACCCCAGGAAGGAGCGCAAACAAGAATGCACATGAGGCCTAGAGGTTGGCAGTAGGCGAGCTGAGCCCCGGGTGTTCTCCATCTGGGACCCTCGGGTCATGACTTTCTCAGGCCATTCCAATTACCAAGCTGCCAGGTTTGAAACTGACAGATGGGCATTTCCTGGTGGCGGAGGAAGCCAGGGTGGATTGTCTTCAATGGTACAAACTACAGACTTCACCAAACTCTTATAATCAGTGCTGACCCTGGAGGGCCACACGAAGCTTTGAGTCTAGATTCTGGAAAATCCTTCCTTTCCCTCTCCACACTGATTCACCTTCAAAGAAACGAAAAGCCATCACAGGGGGTTCCCTGGTGGTGTAGTGGCTAGGCTTCGGCGCTCTCAATGCCGTGGCCTGGGTTCGCTTCCCAGCCAGGGACCTACCCCCCACCCCCACCCCCCAAAAAAGCATCACAATGGTATGCAATAGCCACAATGAATCGAGTGAGTCTTTCCTGATTTAAACAGTAAAAATTCCCCCAGGGATGATGAGACAGGAAGCCTCAGCCACAGGCTCCTTGATTGGAATGGGTTTCACAGGTTCTTTCCCAAGAGAAGATGGGGAAGGGCAGGAGGACATTTGCCCAATGGTGTGTACCTGGTAGGGCACCAGGGATGAGGAAAACATTTGAACAGGGTGTGGAGAGAAAACATGCACCAAACTGAGCATTGACATGTGCCTGGTGTGTCAATGTACTGGGCATTGTTCCCAAGGAGCCCAGGCTATGGGCGAACCTGTAGCTATTCAGTTGAACCATAGATGAGCTGCTCTTCTAGCCCATGAGACTAGAGTCACAGGTGTGGATGAGGAGAGGGAAGGGATGTGGGTGCATCATGTGGGGGTTGGTCTTTCTGAGGAAGCAGTCATCAGAGGAGGGAAGTGGGTTGGCCTGGAGCAGGGAGGCCTCACCACTGGTCACTTCTCATATTCAGACAGTGAAGGTCACTGGCAGAAAACTCATGCTTGTTTACCATCACAAGCCTCTGGTGAGGTCCAGCCAGCCTGTGGGGTGTGTGGGTCTGGGGTGCAGGGCAGTGGGTTTGGTAAGGGTCGGGCTCTCCTGGGGAGAGAAGAGCCTGAGAAGGAGGTTGGAGTGGTCAGAACCTGCCTAATCATGGACTTTGGTGACTTCACAGATGCTCATCCAACCCCATTGAAGATGTCCAGAGGTGACAGGACCCTTAAGAGTTGGTGTCAACTGTTCATGTTGTTATGAGGTTTTTCTCACGTTAAGTTCAAATCTCCCCCAAAAGCTATCTGTTATCCTGGTTCTGTCTTCTGAGGTCACATTCATTTAACAAATATGTAGACAAAGATGAAAGAGACAGTCCTTGTCCTCAAAGAATCCACAAACCAATGACAAGGATAGCTACTACATAGGGCAGGACGAAATAGGGGTTAAGCTGCATGCTGAGGGAAAAATCCTTCGTCCCCAAGGGGCCATCCAGAGAAGGTGGCATTTGAGATGGGCTTAAAGGATAGGAGGATTTGTGTATGTAGAGGGGCTGTGGAATCCAGACCAGGAACAGCTTGAGCAAAGACACAGAGGCAAGAGTGAGCAGAGCATTTCCTGAGGGTGTGGAATAGCCTGGCAGGGTGAGGACCTGGTGTGGAGGGGCGCTGTGGGGTGATGGGGCTGGATCACAGTGGGTCTTTTTATTTTTAAATTCATTTTTATTGTTAGACTTATTGGGGTGACATCTGTTAGCAAGGATTACATAGGTTTCAGGCTTACAATTCTACAGTGCATTGTCAACTTGTTATATAATAAGTTCACCACCTAATGTGACTTCTCTTTCCATCACCTTATATTTAGCTTCCCCCCTCCTCTCCCACCCCCTCCCCTTTCTCCCCTCCCTAACCCGCTCGTCCCCAAATAAACATTAAACTATTGATTGTGTCTATGGGTTATTTGTTTGTTCATTTCTTTTTTCTTTGCTTTCAGTTTTATATTCCACATTTGAGTGAAGTCATACAATTCTTTGTTTTTTCTGTCTGGCTTATTTCACTTAGCATGATGATCTCCAGGTCCATCCATTTTGTTGCAAATGGCAATATTTCATCTTTTCTTACAGCTGAGTAATATTCCATTGTGTATATGTGCCACAGCTTCTTTATCCAGTCATCACAGTGGGTCTTGAAGTCAGGCCTGCACCTTTATTCAGTGAGCCATGGGAGATCCAGAGTTTTGGGGACACTATCAGAGCTGTGGCTCACAGAGTGATTCTCAAAGCATGGTCCCCAGCCAGCAGCATCAGCACCACCTGGGACTGGGTTAGAAACGCACATTCTCGGGCCAAATCAGCAGTTGGGTGTGGGACCTAACAATCTGCTTTAACAAGCCTCCAGGTGATTCTGATGCACTGCTTTAGAAAAATATTCCTCAGAGCTGAGGTAGAGATAGATGAGATGGGGGAGTCTGGAGGAGGGAGTGCAGTTAGGAGCTACTAGAATCACCTGAATGAGGCAGCAGGCCTGACCCGGGGAGCAGGGCAGGGAGTTAGACAGGTTTGAGCCAGCCTGTCACCCTCTAGCTTCATGAACCTGGGCAGGAAACTTGCCTCTCTTGGGCCTCAGTTTCTGCATCTTCAAAAATGCGTCACAACTGGAGAATGGTAGGAGATACCACCACCAACAGCCCAGCTTTAGTAGTTTCATGGGACATGGGACTTCCAGTGCTAAAGCCAGGAGCATCCAGGTAAAGCTGAGATGGTTGGTCACTTCACTCCCCACATGAACTCAGAGAGAAACACTACTCAGGCCGTTTATGGAGGGAATGGGTGGAGGGTAGGGTTACTGAGGGGCCCAAAGCCCATTCTCCAGCACTTTGGTGACAGTTAAAATTGCTAGTCTCTCTTCTCACCTGTTTCCGGTGCCTGTTGGGTCTGGCAGGAGCCCTTCCTGTGTGCTCTGCCCTGCCTGGCTCTGGAAATCAGCAGAAAGGGAGATGGGGCCCAGGCCAGTAGTAAGGGTGCAAGGTGGGCTCCCGACAGCCACGTCGCTGGCCCAGTGCCTGGGTCACATGAAATACAATATGGCTGATGTCTCTCAGGCCCTGCTGATGCTGCTGGAGGCTGAAAATACCCAGTGTCCTGGCCTGGGCGCCTGGCTGACTCTTCTGGGCTGGGAGTCGGGGGAGCAGCTGTGGTGTCTATTACCCCACTACTCTGGTCTCAACTGGATTCTCACCACTTCAGCCAGGGGCCTGGTGGGGAGAGGGAGCTAGGCAGGGGGAGGATTGCGGGTCCCTGTGGCCTCCCACCTTTCCAACAGGTTGAGTTTTTAAACCGTGATGTGAGGTACAAACACCAGACAGAAGGGTTACCCATGGAAACTTCCTCACAAAAGTGAAGCAACTTCTTTCTAAAGATCCCAGGGAACTTCTCCATGTGTTTTGCTGGTCCATGTGCTCATCCATGGACCAATAATGAGGACTAGGGATGGACTAGGGTGATTTAAGCCTGAGATCTAGGGCCTTAGAGCCTGGGGTGGAGTCATCTTTCTCCAAAACTGATAGTGGGGACCCAACGTCATTGCCAAGAGAAGGGCAACAGATGTTGGGAGGGGCCTAGTGTCTCTCTCGTTCTCTTCCCCTTTCCTGCTAGGCCTTGCTTTCTACCTCTTCTGCTGCTGGAATGCCTCCCACTCATTCAGGGTTGCCTCATGAGCAAACTCTTGGGGCTTCAAATAAGGTTCCCCACTCCCAACACTTCCCCCACGGCAGCCCAGGAGCCAGGCCTGCTGCAGCCCCCTAAATCTGCAGGCCCGGCCTGTGTCTGTCCCTCTGGCTGGAGAGCAGCTTCGGTCCTGGCAGGAGGTGTGAGCTTCAGGTTTGGAGACACTGAATTTGAAGTCAGGCCAGGCCTTGGGGTTTGAATCCCAGTTCTGGCACCTTCTTGACAGTGACTTTCAGCAAGGAACTGAGCCTCTGTTTCCCTCTTGTAAAATGGGGATAAAAATATGTTCCTTGCAGGGCTGCTGTGAGGATTACATGGAATAAACAAGTGCATGTAAGCTAAGTGCTCAGTACACTGCAACAACCATGCCTCTTATTGACATACTATTAATGAATAAGTATAAATACATAAATAAAGAAACTAGAGCAAAAGGGAGAGGAGGCTAGAGACTAATTGTAGTATTTCTGCCCTTGGCAAATGCTCCAGTGACTGCAAAACAAGTGGTTGGCAGGTGCCTTAATGTGCACCTCTTACTATTAGTCTTATTAGGAAGAGGCCAAGCATCTGAGATCTCTTCACACTGTGGGCTGGGTGTGTGACCTCATAGTCTGCACGCTCTGCAAGCTGGAGTGAGTTAGGAGGCCTCGCTGACCAGCCACAAGCCACGTTCTGCTTTCCACACATCTGGCCCCACCAGCCAGAACCCCACACCTCTACCATGACCACCACCAAGTGAAAAGCAGTCTTGCTGCAGCAGCCCGTCCCCTTCCTGCTTGTTTATGCCAGGGCAGTCTGCATAGGAGAAGCAATGATAATAGTGGTCCCACTTGTCATGTGCTTGCCATGTGCCGGTTGATTTGCATATTTTATCTTGAGTCTCCACAATAATCCGGAGAAAGAGCTATTGTCTCCATTTTACAGATGAGAAAAACCATGGCTGAGAGAGGTGAATGACTTTTCCAAGACCACATAGCTAGCAAACTAACGGAAGAGTTTGGGTACTTATCTAGTTCTATCTAGCTCCAAAGCCCAAGTGCTTTTCACCACAAAATGGGGAGAAGACTCAGGGGCCAGGTCAGGGCCACCTACTCTCTCCTGTGGGACTGGGCAAGCACCTCCCCTTACTGGTCCTCAGTGTCCTCATCTATGAATCAGGCGATGCCTACGGTCAGGATTCTGTTCTCCTGGCCAGTCCCCTGCTGCCACAGGTACAGAGCAGAGCCAGGGCAGAATTGTGACACAGGTGACCTCAGTATCTCCCAATTTCCTCTTGTGAGGCTCTTCCTCTGTCCAGGCTGGTGTCTTCCCACTGCCAGACAGCTTTGAACCCAGTGGTGACCCTTCCCAGTCTGCTTTGTCCTGTTCTCTGGACATCCCTGCTCACAGTCTCAAACAAAAATTTTAATCTGGTGTCTTTATCTCTCTTGGGTTCTACCCTCTTTGAGAAGATGCGGAAGGGAAGCTATGATGCCAATCTGAAGTAAGGGATGAGGGGCTAATGGGCTGTTTAGTTGCATTTTATCAGAAACTTCTAGAAACAGTGTCATAACCCAAAAGAGTGAGTGGCCAACTTAGTAACTTCCTCAATGCCTCTCTGAGTCTCCTCAACTCCCCACACATTCAATGTGATGCTTGCCCCATTTGGTTTTCTTCTTCATACTGTTGCTCCCTAAGAACAGGGACTGGACCTTGCTCCCTAGCTAGGGGAGATGCTTGACAAAAGACCCAGGCCTACTGGAGGAGTGATTGGAGTTGGATAGGACCTACCCATGGTAACTGCAGCCACTTCCTGAGCTTTCTCCCCACTTTAGTTAGGCCTAGAATATTCCTTGGTAGCTAAAGAAGCAAAAAGGTGAAAGGAGGGAGGGGGGATGTTTAGAAGTACCAAAAGCATGCAGATTTCTTTTTCCTTAGTCTTTCCAGTGCTGAACTGCCCCAGCACTGTGACCACAGAAAGCTCCCAGGAGCCAGGCTACTTACTCTCTTTTGGGCAGAGAAGCAAAGTTATCAAGATAACAAAAGGAAAGAGAATTAACGTGTATCAAGTTCCTCCTATGGACAGGCATTGTTATAGATTTGTGTGCAGACTTTATCTGACTTACCTGTGCCCATTTGGCAGATGGGAAAACTGAGGACCTGAGAGATTACACTGTATGGGATAACAAGGTTAGTGGATGGTGGAGACGAGTTGAATTCAAGTCCAACTTTAAAGTCCATGTGCTGTGTGCTCCTGCAGGCTGCCTCTAAGTGGCTCCTCGGGACACAGAGAGGCTATGGAACTCTAGGAGCGGTGCCTCATTCCAAACTGGATCCAGACAAGCAGCCCTGGGGTCGACTGTGTGCCGCTGGAGCTACCTCCACCCAGCCTGTGGGCATAGTGCCACGTTACCAAACGTCCCCGTCTATCTGTATCTGCTGAGTATCCTTACGGATACTTCAGAGGGATGCTTGGAGTCTTGTCTGACTCAGGCCACCAGGTGGCGCAGCATGGGCCATGGGATCTTGGCTCGGGGATCTGAGGCTCACTCAGCAGGTTCTCAGGGTTCTTCCATGACAGACCAGGATCCCCTCTTAGAGGTTCTCAGCAGAACTCTGAAATTGCAGGCCCAATCTCTGAGTGTCTGATTTGATATTCTACATTGGGTTCTGGGAATCTGCCATTTTAAAATTGTTTTTAATTTTCTGAATTGGTGAAGTATCATGCACATGGTTCAAAAATTGAAAAGCATGAAAAGCTATGTAGAGAAAAATCTCCCTCCACTCCCTTGCAAGTAGTCACTAATATCAATTACTTGTGAACCCTTCTAGAGATTATACATATATATAATATTCTATTATATAATCATCTACATATAAGAGCACATATATAATAATATGAGGGCCGCCTGGAAAGTATCCAGCCATATAATATGAAAAAATCGAAGCATCTGTGGCTGGATTTTTTTCTGGGCAGCCCTCATGTATAAGATTATATGTTCTTTCCCCCTTTTTACACAAATGTTTTACATAGCTTTGTACTAACTGATTTTTATTTTGTCATATTCAATTTCAGAATTATGTGTAAGCATAAATTTTGCAAGAAGAAAAAGATATATTGCAGTCCTCCATTAAATAAGACTAAAGTTGACATTTTAAATCAATAAAGTAACGGATCTGAGCCACGTTTTATTTGATCACCTACAGATAAGATATGAAATGCATACATGCAATAAAAGAAGCAAAGTGCATAAATTTTAATTAAAGTAATAAAATAACATTCTAACAAAACATAGGTTATCACAAGTACCAATATTAACAAGCAATAGCTATTGGTTTGGTAGGAATACGACTATCTCAGCCATGATTCTTACTATAAAAATTCACTTGATTGATAAGCCAATCTCAAATTGTGGTTTTAGGATTGTTTCATAGTCTGGGTCACCAGGTTTGTGAGCTTTACTTATTTTGCCTTTCTCCAGTGTTGATATTAAACCTTGCATGACATGCTTGATTCTTGTTTGCACAACGCTATCCAAACACTTCCAGTCATTATGCTGGTTCCACTCAACTTTCAAGCAATCCCACTCAATTGACATAACAGAAGCCAAAATAACATGATGCTTCTGATAGCCACGTTGAATTCTTTCTAGATGTCATTTTACCTCTTGGCTTTTGGGAGACTTGGCTTTCATGATCACCACTTTGGGAGTTGGGCTCTTAACCTCCTACTGTATGATGCCAAACCGCTGGCTGTACATTTTGAAGTACCCTTGAGATACTCTTTCCGTTTCCCAACCAGTGACCTGTGGGACCTGCTTCCATAATGCGGAGGTCTGGTTACCCCTTGAGGTGAGAGGGTGTTGCATATTACACATACATGCTGTTCAGCACCTTGCTTTTTTCACATACCAAGAAGAGATATTTTTCATAGCAGTTTATAAAAAGCTTTCTATTCTTTATTACAGCCACATAGGAGTCCATTGTATGGATGAAACATATTTTTACCAGTTCTCCAATGATGGATATTTAGGTTGTTTCTTTTGCTGTTACAAACAAAGCTATGATTTACATGTCATTTCACACTCGTGTAATATCTGAGGATAAATTCCTAAAAGTAGAATTGCTAGATCAAATGGTCTACATATTTTTAATTTTTATAAATATAACATAATTGCTTTTGATAAGGATTGTACCAATTTATGCTTCACCAGGAAAGTATAACAGTAACTTATTCCTCATTTGTTTCACAAATCCAATGTATTATCCAATTTTAGGATCTTTTCTAATCTGATGATATAAAAACTGGTATCTCAGCATGTCTTTTATTATAAGAGAACTTGTGAAATTTTTCATATTTTAAAGATCTATTTATATTTCTGTTTTTGTGATTTATCTGGGGAATTTGTCACTTAGAAAATTCCTCATTTTTTTATTTTGGCAAGACACAAACACACAAAACCTTAAAGAAAAAGATGGATATATTTAACTACATTCAAATCATGAACTTCTATATAATAAACAATACCATAAAAAAAGTTAAAAGACATAACAAAAATAATTTGCAACATGGATTTCCAATGTACCTTGCAGATGAATTTTCAAAGGAAGGGAAAAGGCCAGAGTGCTTATCGTCCACCATATTTTACCAACTTTATACCTTGCAAGGAAGGTGCTCATACCACATGACTCCTCAAACAATGCCCTCTGATGTGGGTGTTACCATTTCACAAATGAAGACTCTAGGCTCAGAGAGGTTAAGTAACCAGCCCAAGGTCAGAGGAGAGGAGAAGGTGGAGGGATGTGTCTCGGCCGCACACAGCTGTCTGAGCCACGTGGAGACCTGAGCTCCCACTCTGGCATGACCACTGACCCCAGGTAACTTTGGGTGGGCCTCTCTTCTCTCTACCTCAGTCTTATGTGTAAAATGGCTGGAATTTTAAGGTCCTTTCTAACTCTAGACTTCTGTGTGTGGCGGGGGTGGTGGAGGAGGGTAGGCGGATAGGATGGGGTGGGATTTGTGGGGATGCATTGTGGAAGTGTGTCCATGATGGGGAGGTGGTGAATACATGTATGTGTGTGGTGTGTGTATAGTAAGGGCATTTATTCAGACTCAGCCCCTTCCAGGGAGTTCATGGACTCTTCCATGAAGAAGTGCTTCCTTCCAGAGCTGTCTCTTACCCCAGGCCTGTCAGCAAGGCCGACCTCTGAGGCAGGGTGGTGATGGGGTGGGCAGTGGCGGCATTGAACCATCACCCTCCTTTGTGCTCTTCTCTGTTTTCCAGAGCTTCCTCAGGCTCTTTTTTCCTGATTTTAAAGGAAAGGGAATGCCATAAGCTCACCCCTTTGATAGTGGTGCATTCTAACAAGGCTCTGAGGACGATGCTTAGCGCTGATGGAAGACAGTAGTTAGCAGCAGCTACAGATGAGGCTGATATTCTCACAAGTATCAAGTCGGGTCTCATATCCCATAGATACTGATAGGGAAAGCCTGTGCTCTCAGAACTCATCTTGTCAGCCCAGGGGACAATCTGGACAATTGACCTTAGTGCCGACTGGAGGGCAATGAACTATGATGGGCCCCATGAGATCCAGCCACAGAGCCCGCTAGGCTGATGTCCAGATTCAGGCAGGGGCAGGACTAGGAAAATGCCAACCCCACCCCCACTCTCCCCACACAGCACTACAAAGGGCCTAGTTTGCCCAGCACGGACACACAACTTGACTAATGACCAATCAACATCCACGTAAAGAAAGAGTGGGAGGGTGTGAGAGAGGGAAGGAAGGAAGGAGAAAGGAGGGAAGGAAGGAAAGCCCTGAATAAACAAACTTTGAAAGTTAAAATCTAAAACATGGCAAAATACAGATGATATCTATAAATACTACATAACATTCCAGAGTTTTAAGCAGACTTAAAAGGTCTTCTGCGTGTCCATGTGTGCATGGAGGATCTGTATCCCCTGGGGCATCACGTGGATAGCAGGAGAGTCAGAGGAACGCCTACAGGGACCTGCCCCAAGCCTGCACCCAGGCTTTCTGAATGACAAGAGCTGACCTCAGAACAGGACCTGACCCTGCATCTGCCAGGAGGGCTTATTCCCCCAATCCCCAGGCTCAAGCCAACCTCAAAGCAGAATACCCCGTGCCCAGCCCCAATCTTGTGGAAGAGCAGCTGGGAGCAGCTTTCTTATGCCTCCTGCCCAGGGCCTGGCCCTCAAAGGAGGTGCTGACATTGTGTCAACGGAGGCCTGGCCCAAGGGAGAGGAAGTCCTCGAAAGGAAGAAAGTGGAGCAGTTAGGTGTCAGAAACTTGGCAGTTTCTACCTTGCTAAGGTTATGATACCTTACCGAGCGCACAGTGGTAAGTTCACAAAACTTAATTGTCTGATTTTGAGGACAACAGCTCTGACAGCCATTCCACAATTGCTCTGAAGGGCGGACTAGGTGCTAGTGTCAGTGTGTAGTTTCCCAAGGGGAGTACTGCAAAGGTGACCTTAGTGATATTCAGTAATGTAGCACTTATTCTAGGATGAATTTTCAAAATTAATTGTCTGAACTCGTATGTTAATAAAGCTGTTGGGGTGGGAGGGGTCGGTCCCTGGTGGTGTAGTGGCTAGGCTTCAGCACACTCACTGCTGCGACCTGGGTTCAATCCCCGCTCAGGGAACCAACCAAAAATAAATAAATAAATAAATAAATAAATAAAGCTGTTAGAAAGAGATAGGGTCATCAGGAGCAGTTGGAGCAGGCCTTTTTGGGAAGAAGGGGTAGAAGTAAAGTAAGTCCAGGGGCAGGATAGGGAGAGCTGAAGGGAAGAAGGGGACTGGAATTGGATATAAAGGATGGGTGGGATTTCCAATGCCTTCTCAAGAGGAGGTATAAGCCTCCTTCTCCTCCCCACCTCCTCAAGCCATGAATATCCTGCTAAAAGGGCCATTGAGTCCAGACCTTAGAGAAAAACCCAGGAGCTCATCTCAGGGGTTGATGGGGGTCCCAAGACCTGATTCTAGCAAGAGTGGAGAGGCAGCACCACTTCCTGTGGCCACAGGGAGAGAATCTGGATGGGAGTGACAGCTCTCCAGCTGGTGGTCTCATCGTCAGGTCCTTGAGAGTTCAAGTTGTTGATAACAGACTCTCATCAAATGTTCACTACATACCCACCCCCCTCTGTCTGCCAAACACAAGATACAGAAAGACACAGGCCATGTCCACAAGGAACTTCAAAATCAAGTCTGTCAAGAGGTGTGAAATTCACTACAAAACACTTCTATTAGAGGGGTAAAGGCCACTGATAGGATTATAGAATCTAAGATCCTGATTATAGCCTCTATTTTATATGAGAATTTAGTTCAAGTTATATCAGCTGCATGACCTTGAGCCAGTCATATGACTTGTCTGAACCTTAATAATATGTGATAAGAAAATCTATTCTGCCTTCATCAAGTTATCTCAAATAAAAATGCTTTGTAAATTGGAAAATGCTGTATACACATTGGTTATAAAATTAACGAACTACACAGTCACAATAGTCAAAAAGTGGAAACAACCCAAATGTCCATTAACTAATAAACTGTGATACATACATACAATGGAATATTATTTAGCCTAAAAAAGGAATGAAATTCTGATACATGGATGAACCTCGAAAATGTTATGTTAAGTGAAATAAGCCAGACACAAAAGCTAAGTGTATGATTCTATGTATATGGGGTATGTAGAATGTCAAATCCAAATAGACTGAAAGTAGAATAGTGGTTATTAGGAGCTGAGGGGAGGGGCAATGGGAATACTGTTTAATGGGTACAGAATTTCATGCAGGGGACCTTGGGGCTGCTGCCCATTTCACCCCCTCCCTACCATATCAAGAGCAAAACAGCAGCCTAGTTGCCCTTCATTCCCATTTTCCATTTTAATTCAACATTTATTGGGCATGCACTGTGAGCAAGCACAACTCAATGCCAAACAGGAGTCATTTCTGGCCCTTCAGGGGATTACAGTCTAGTGGGCCAGAGAAACCCATGTATGCAGACCATGATCCAAACCACATAAAATCCTCAGGAGTTACCAACAAGGCTCTGTGGGTATTTCACAGCAAAAGTGAGTCTTTATTTTATTTTCTTTTAAGTGGAAATTTTTGTATTGATTCTAAAAATAAAGAGTCTTTTTTAAAAGAGAAAATTGGCAATCCTAACACCCAGAGGCAATAGATGTATTTTCCTGTCAATACTAGGGTGACTCATTCTGAATGAGCAATGTGATCAGGAGGTGGCACCTGAACAGTGAGGACGAGGAGGGAACAGCAGGAGTAGTGCAGGGCCCCAGTTACCTAAAATCTGACACCCTTGCAATAATAGCTCCTCTCTTTCTGGAGTGAAAAATTATAGCATGTGTATGCGGAATGGAGATTCCTGGTCCAGCAAGTAAAGCCAGTCCTGCCAGCTCTGTAGACCTCAGTTTCCCCACCTTTAGAATAATAACCTCAAGGTTTTTTCTAGGTGTCACACTTGGACAGTCTGGCCCATAGCTAGCCTGCTGGATTTGTTTGTTCAAAGTCAGATTATTCTGTGTTGTTTTCTTTAATAACAAATAAAGGGAAGCAAAGCCAAACCCTTGTATAATAGCTCCTATTCTCCACACCCTCCTGTCCCTACTGGCTCTGGGGCAGCCCTGAACAGTGGGAAGTTCTACCTTGGAGTTGTCTGTCACCATCCTGGTCCTTATGACTCTGAAACACAGGACGGTCTGCCTCTGGGGACCCACAGATAGTGCCGGGATGTGCTGAGCAAGTCTGGCCTGTGACCCGTGCCCAGTAGAGCATAGCAGTTATTATGTTTGTCATAGCAGTCCTCTGGGTCCTGGGTAGGAAATGCTCCAAATGCCAGGCTGCCTTCTGGAGGCCTAGGGTCTCCAGCCACTTCTACCCTTTCCTTTCAGGGACCCCCCGCAAAAGGGTATGTAGTAGCCTCAGAGGGGAGTGTCTTATCCAAGGTGGTCAAAGCTGGGGCAAATACCCAGGGACTCCAGATCCCTGCTGTCCCCAGATGGTGTTCAAGGCCTGTCCCCTCAGCCCCACCCCACCCCACCCCACCCCGTCTTCTCTGTGGGTAGGGCCCAGGCCTTTCCTGACAGGGTCAGGTCTCACACCTCACTCTGCTGGTCTGGGCCTCTTGCCTTGACCCCTCAGGACTGACAAATGTGAGGAAGTCTACGCAGTATGATTTCAGGTGTATGCCCATCTTCTAAACAGCCTCTTTCCCTGCTTACTGCCACCAACAATCCCTGAGTCATAATAGAAATTCTTCTCTTTGATACCCTCCTTAAACAAAAACAGTTTGTTTTCTCAGTCACAGGGAGTAAGATAGGGATGAATTCAGGAAGGCTCTTTCCCAAGAGCAAGCTTCTGACGGAGAAGGAGAGAAGGACATGTATCAGGGAAGTGAACAAAAGGCACAGAAAGGGCTTCCCAGGACCCTTCTGCCTCACAGTTGTACCCAAGGCCAGAGCTGAGTGTGCTCTTCAGATTTTGAGAGTGAAGGATAGAATATACTTTAATGCTTCTCCTTTGTCAATTCAAAAATGAGCAGTGTGCCGCAGGCAAGTGCCTCAGATAGTAGGAAGAGCATGGACTTTGCGATGAGACAAGCTTGGGTCTCACCCTACCCTGGTTCTGTCACCAACTCAGTATGTGACACTGGGCAAGTGTCTTCACTAGGCTACAGTTTTCTCCTCTGTTAGAATGGGCCTAAGAACACCACCTCAAAAAGCTGATATCACAATAAAATGAAAGAATATACTGAAGGTACCTAGCCCAATGCCTGTACATATTAGGCCTGCACTAAAAGCAGGCTTCCTTTCTTTCTACCCTCTCCCCTGTTCTCTAATCTGTTTGGATGGTGAACCAGATGGTTCTTTGGTTGAAAGCAACAGAAACTGGCTGGGGTTAGAAACCAATCTCGAGAAGGATAGGAGCCAGGAGTTCAGTCATCTGGTGTGCTGGCATTGGAATAGTCACCACCCTTCCATCAGGAGGTCCATCTGCACAAGATTCCCAAGAGAGGGCATCTGATTGGCTAAGCTTGGGTCAGACATACATCCTTGGCCCTGGGGCACTGAGATGGACTGTTACTCTAGGACACATGGACTTGAGAAGCAGCAATTCCCCAAAGGCAAGCAGAGAGAAGAGATGCTAGCTGTGAAGAACAGCAGGTATTAGACTCTACAGATGGAATTTCCTACACAGATGAAGACCAACTGTAGAATGTTCTTTGAATTTAAAACAGAGGCAGGATTCCAACATGAGAACGGCCAAAAGAAAGGCAGGGTTTAAATTTGCTATAGTTTCAAATCCCAAGGCATGGGTGGAGTGGGAAGAAGTAAAGCAACTCAAAGGTCACCGAGTGTGGAGTCAGGAAGTTTAGGTTCAAATCTTACCTCTACTACTTACTAAATGAAAATCATTTACCTCTTCGGACCTCACTTTCTTCACCTGTAAAATGGGATTGATCTTCACAGGTATGAGACTTAAATGAAAACATATGTAAAACATGCCTTTGAAATGGTAACCTGCACTACAGATGTAGTGGTAAGGGCTTATTATTTGCAAACACTCTGAAACCCAGAACCTGACCTGTATTTGCAGCATCTTGAATTATATCATTATTGGTGACTTTGCTGGGAATGCAATCACCTGGGAATTATGGCTACTTACCTTTAGTCTTGGCTATTTGGGAAAATATTTGATAGGGGTTCAAGGTGAATCAGCAGCAAATCAATGTTCTATTGGAACCATTAGAAGCCCAGGCTCCCTTTCTGAGCTGGTGAGGGGAGAGGGAGCAGGAAGAATTAGTCCAAATAGAAAAGTCTCCCCTCCCTCTGTCTCAAAGCCCTGAGCTTATAGCAGAGGTTCTTAATGCTTTTTAGGGCACGGCCCCTTTGGCAGTTTATTGAAACTGACAGCTCCTTCTCAGAATATTGTTTTTAAATGTAAACTAAAATAAAAAGGATTATAAAGGAAATCAATTACTTTGAGATATGGTTATAAAAACATTTTTTAAAAATGAATATGTATTTTAATCCATGTATATTCTTATTGATACTTTCAAAAACAAAATTTAGCAGTGGGCATACTAACTGCCAAAATTTAGAAGTGATAATGAGTATAAATCATATTTGAGATACCCCTAAGGAATTATAATGTGATAAGAAAATATCATTGATTTCTATCAGTGACAAAGTCACAGATACTGCTAATGCTGCTGAGGCTTATTGCCTGCATTCATAATCAAAGGAAATGCTAGATTTCAGGTAGAGGCTAGTGATAATAAAGATGTAATTTTTAAATCCCATCTGCATGCATGGACCCTTGATCTCCATGCACAGACCCAGTTAAAGATTGCCTGGGCTTATAGAGACTTGTGATATGCTGATGAGTTGGAGGCCTGCCCCTCCCCTGCCAGCAGGTTGTGGCCATGGGCCTACTTCCCATTTAGACTGTACAACGGGGCTGGTGCGTGCTCTTCTGGAGGCTGGTCTTCTCCAGCTCTCGAAGGTCTTGCCACCTCCCCAAGAGCCTGGGCTCTGTAGACCCTTAGGGATGGGAAGGGCTTTAACCAGTATTGGGCTGATGACAAATAAGACCCAAACCCTAGTTTCCAGCCCAGGACTCTGATCACTGTTGAGCAATGCATGCTAATTCAACCTGAAGTGTATGGGCATGAGAAGCTGGGGAGAAGCTTTTTCTTAAAATTATTCTTTTATTTTTTTATTTGGAGGATTTTTTTTCTCATTACCTAAGTCAGAATACTCAATAAAGAAAATTTGTAAAACAGAAAAATAAACATACCTAATTCTTCCAAGTTCTTATAATAACTCTACTCAGATCTAAAAACACTAGTAATATTTTAGAATATGTTCTTGACTTTTTTCAATGCAGATACAAATGCACATTTTCTACAAAAATGAGCTAATACTTTCAAAATGTTTTCTTTTTTATTTAATAATATACAAGTTTTCCCATGTTAACAAATACTCTTTGCTGACAACTTTTAATGCCTGTGAAATACTTCATTGTTTGGAGGTACCATGTTATTTTCATGCTTCATTTAACATTTTAAGCTTCTAATTTTTTTGTTATTATAAGTATCACTGCTGTGAATATTCTTACAAATCTTGGATTTCTTTTTCAATTGCTCCCTCGGATTAATTTTTCAATAGAATTTCTGAGTCAAAGCAAAAAAAGAATTTTGAAGTAAGCTGCCGAATTGCTCTCATAAAGATAATTTCAATTTATGCTCCCATCCAGGAGTGTTTGTATGTCATTACTACACATCATGTCCACCCTGAGCATTTAAAAAATTTTCCACCTTAGCCCATATGAGCTTAAAAAGTAGTATCGCACCTTAATTTTAATTGTTTTGTTTGCTAGTGAGGTTGAGTGTATATTGACATGTTTATTGGTAATTTGTAACTTCTTTTGTGAATTGCCTATTCAAACTTTGTCCATTATCTACTTGGATATTCATCTTCTAATTTGCTTGGAAAAACTTTCTCAATAAAAAAAAATTATCTCCTTATCCATTAGATGTACTGGGAATATCTTTTCCTAATTTCTCATTTGTCTTTTAGTTTTATTTATGGTTCATTTTTGCTTCCAGTATAAATTGTCTGAGGTTTTGTGTAGTCAGATCTATTGATGTGTAGGATGGAGTGGAGAAGCAGTCCTTCCCACTTGGCCTTGTTGTCCAAGTTTGCATTTATATAATATGAATCTCTAACACTTTTTCCCAGTACCAGCTAAGATCTCTCTGAGTAGGGGAATTTCCTTGAGTTACAGGGCAGGGCCCAGAGTATAGTCCTATCTGTCCATCCGTAGAGCATAGCCACGTGAAAAACCCTCTTCTCACCTGCCTTGAGTAATCAACCTCAAGTTCAAACCCCACTTGGTGAAGATAATCTGCTGATGATGTCAATGTTGAGGTCAGCCCAGATGTCCAGAGCATATCCACCCACAGGCCACTCTGCAGCAAGAATGGTCAAGGTCAGTCCCAGAAAACCCACTTGGAGCCCTGCTCTAAGCTCTAGCTTCAGTATTAGCCAGGTCACTCAGCACTCTGCCTGAGGCTCTCAGTGCAGAGGTGGGTGGGGCTGCTCTTGGCTTTTCCCTGGAGCCACCTGCAGGATGGGCAACCTTCCTCTGGCTAAGGCCTTGTGAGGAAGGCAGACAGTAGGTAAACACAATGACTGAGTGCCTATTGTATGCCAGGCATCTTTACTCAGGTGTCTCTCTCCACAGGCTCAACACCCTTGGCATTGTACTCCCCTACTTTTGGGATGAGGAATTTAAGACTCAGAGAGATAGGTTAATAGCCCTAATTCACTCAGCCAGCAAGTGGAAGAACCTGGGTTTGAGCCTACATTCTGTTCAAATCTCCCAGATTGGTACCTCCTTACTGTAAGGCCTTCTTAGGGCTTAAACTCTCCTTAACTTCTGGGAAAATGCACAGGGTGAACTCATCCACACTAGAATGCAAATGACTGATATAGGTAAACAATATCCTCTTTCCCAAGGGGCTCTAGCATACAGGCCCAAGTGTGACCTCTCTCTGTCTCACATGCCAGTAATAGCCTAGGATGGCGCTAGGCCACAGAAAGTTGATTTAATAGGACTATTTCTTTTGGAAATTTCCCCTAAAGCTAAGTCATTCCCCTCCAGATGTCCCTGGAAAGTTCCCAAGAGTCTACTTCCCTACCCGCTCTGCTAGTTGGCCCCATGCCAGACAAGAGTCACGACAAGGATATGGCAGCTCTGGGGTTTGGTCTGCCTCTCCCACCCCCAGCTTGTCTGTGGCCTCTGCACAGGTTCCTTGAAGGGCAGTGGAAGAGCTGATGGCTGGTGTGGGGGTGGAGCATGGGAAGACTCCTTGTCGGCCTCATTGTGAGGAGCATGACGTAAAGGGGCCTGGTTTCTCCGGGCCAGGCGTGGGGTTAACGAGTGGTATAGGGATGGAAGCAATGAGGCCCTGCAAAAGCACCATGGAGCTCCCAGGGGTCACTGCAATGGAAATGGTCCCTCTCAAGACCTCAGGCTTGAGAAGAGAAGGGGAATTTGGGCTTTGAATTCTGACAGACTGGGTTTGAATCCTGGTCTGCCATTTACTGCTGAGTGCTTGGGGGGAAGGGACATGATAATTCTGAGCTTTGGCTTCCTCATCGTAAAATAGGAACACTATCTCTAAAAAGGGGCTGTTATGAGGATCAAAAGAGGCAATAAACTGAGAGTCCAGCAACTCAGGTGGCAACTTCAATAACTGGCAGTGTCTGCCTGGAGCCCTGTGTTGAGTGAGTCCATTAGAAAGAATGCTGGGACCAACCAGCAGTATCTGCACTGGGTGAGATGGGGCGGGGGAGACACACATGTGACCTGCTAGCCATCTCTGGCCTGGTGCAGAGTCAGTGGCAAATAATTAGGCACTCCCTTTCCTGCCTTCTGGGAGGTCACCTTTCTTACTTGTTGCCCCCTTCCCTGCGAGTGCCTGGATGACCTCTCTCCTTCTCTGCCCACAGTCACAAACTCATTGAGCCTCCAGGGGTCCGAGGTTAACATCCCAAAGGAGCCTGGATTCCTAATTGCAGAAAGCGTCCTTCCTCCTGTTTTTGCCTCGGTAGGCACATCATTAAGGACTTGGGAAGACTGACTGAGAACTCACTTGCGATTAGGGTTTATGTATAATTTTGAAAAAAAAAAAAAAATCTATACTGAGCAAATGACTACAAGTCTATGTGTTCAAATATCAATAGTGCCATGGCATGCACGTTATGCCTCAATAAATAATTTATACATTATATACATGTACATAATATATATGTGCAGAACTTAATTTCCTTTTTACACATTAATGTGTTTTCCAATGAACATGTCTTATAATTAAAATGAGAAACAAAATCATATTGAACAATACATTCTCCCTTGTAGAATTATATCAATGTTGATTTTTCTTTAAAGTAATGAAATCTATATTGGCAGGTCGATCAAGGTACAGATTGAACAGCTCAAATGTCTTGCAACCTCTCCTTACTCATTTCAATACTGTGAACTCTTAAGTACGCTTGAAAACCCCCAAAGAATCCAACTCAATTTCTCTCCTCTTGGCTCAATACCCATTTTCTGAACATCAGGAGCTGGGGCATTATGTTGAAGACAGGGTAGCCTTCATCCTTAAGTGGTTAAATAAATGAAAAAATGGAAATAAATGCCTTTCAATGGCTGGCATTTAGAGATGAAAGAATTTTATACAGGAGGAAAAGAGGTAGAAGAAGGCTTTCCAGCTGAGTAGTGGGTCCCCCCAGCTGGAACTTGGGTCCCAGTCCCCTTGGTGCTCTTTCAAGCTTAGCTGAGGCTTGGGGTCCCTAGGTGTGCTGGGAGGCCCTGTGAGGATGACTTCTCTGCTGACTCTGAGGGCAGAGCTGTTGAGATCTGGGTCCCTAGGGCAGGCATTCTGGGGAGCACATTCCCCACAGCTTTCTGGGGACCTGGCAGGAGTGCTGACCCCAGGGAGCCCACTCCTGGCCACAGAGAGCCACTTCTGGCCCAGAGAAAGAGTGAACCTGCTGTCCTCAGGCCTCAGAGAGAGGCAGCCTTGGTGACCTGAATCCTAAGGAAGGGAGGGTGTGCCTGGCAGTTGCCCTGTGCACTCAACCTGCAGCTGTCCTCACTGCCGAAGGTTAGGGCATGGCCTGCTTCCTGCTGCCGATGAGGTGAGAGAAGCAGGGCCAAGGCATAGAGTTCAGAGACCTGGTTTCTAGCTGGCTCTGCCACTAATTCTCTGGGCAAACTTGGACTTGTTACCTAGTATGTGCCAGACACTGTGTGAGATCACTTACACATTTTTTAAAAAAAGTATTTTCTGTGTTTTACGGATGAGGAAAGTCAGCCTGGAGAGGCTCTGTAAATTGCACAAAGTCACGTATCTGAAATTTCAATCTAGTTTTCTCTGATTCCAAAGCACTTCCTCCTGCCTATGCTGTGTCTCTAGACCTTCCATCTCTTTGTCATTGTATAAAGAGTCTGGACTTGAAAGGAGGAGAGAGGAAGAAATCCCTTCAGCTAAACCAGCCTATCCATGCCCCTCACCCACCCAGTGGCTTACTGTCATTGCCATCAGAGCCACTGGGCCTGGGGATTCCCCACCATAGTTAGGTTTGTACCAAGCCTTCTGGTTCCCAGGGGGCTGAGTCCAGAGTGGTCCCATCTGGTGGTCTCAGACAGTCCTTACAACTCACCTGCATTGGTTCCAGTCCACCCAGTATTCTGTCTTCCATTGCCTGCCTGCCTGCCTGCCTGCCTGCCTTCCTCTCTCCCTCCCTCCTTTTCTCTCTTCCTCCCTCCCTCTATTCCTCCATCCATCTGTCTGTCCCTCCCTCCATCCCTTCCTTCTCTTTCACCAACTGGGACCAGAAAATCAACTTAAGAAGGAAAGTACAAGTAAGGACTTTCTCCAGAGAAAATCCTGATCACAGGAGAAGCTGTGACTAAGCCCTACTTTCAGGGATTCTGTAGGGTTTATCGTCTCCATCTGAGGCTCCTCAAATCCAGGCTCCTCCTCCTCCTGCTGCCCTTTGAAGAGTGAAGACCAGCATGCCGTGCCGCCTCTACTTAGCCAGAGGACACTGCCCCCAGGATTCTGACAGTGAACCAACCCCCTTGCAGTTCCACAGCTTTTTCCCATTTGTTACTTAACAACCATGCTTTGTTGTGGTAGAAGAGAGGAGTCAGTGGGCACATGACCATCTGATAGATGAAGAAACTGGTGCCATACAATTATCAGGAGGTAAGCCTTCCTTCTCCGAGACCGGGCCCTTTGCTTCGGTGAGTGACTGTGGCTGCTGATCTGGTCGTTCTATGCTCCTTTCTCCATCCTTTATGGAGTTTTCTTGCTGAGGCTGTTGGAGTCTGGAACGCAGCTTGTCTCTGGGTTTCCCAGGTTCACGCCAGCAGCTCCTAGGCTGGCTCTTCTACCCTCTGCTACATTCCTGCTGACGAGAACACCCGAGAGCTGTGTTTCTCCCCCAGATGAAATGGGAAACCAGTGGCTTGCTGAGGTCTTCATCAGAAAACACTTCCCAACCATCTGCCCTTGTCTCTCTCCACTCAAGGAGGAAACGACAATCCCCCAGGAGGCCTGTGATGGGAGGTTGGCAGCAGGCCTCTGTCGCAGCGCTTAGGATCATGTGAATCAGGGGAACCAAACACTCGTGCTCTCCTTCCAGATAAGATAAAGGTTTCATTTTGTTCTCTTGAGGAAGGAGCCGACCTTGCCAGGTGCCAAAAATGTTAATGAGGCCCCAGGAGAGAACCTGCCTGGTGGAAAGAGCACTGAACTTGGAGTCACACAGGGTTCTGCTGATTCCCAGAGGTGCAACTTTGGGTAAATCAAATTGCGTCTCGGAGCCTGTCTCGGTGGGCTGGTGGGGGGACGACGAGGTAACACTGCAAAGCTATGGCCTACAAAGATGCCTGTGATATATTGGTATGAAAACACAGGTGGCAAAAAGATGGGTACAATAGGTTCCCATTACTGTGAACTATAGAAAAATAGCTGAGAGCTGTATGACACAATGTTAATAGTGCTTAACTGGGTGATGGGATCATGGATGTCTAGTATTTTTCCTTTCTACTTATCTGTATTTTCTAAATTTTTTTTCCACAAGGGACATATATTATCTATTTATTAGCTATTGCTACAATAATGCTGTATAACAGACCAGCTCCCAAACTCAGTGGCTCATAACACCTGAATTTAGTCTCATGCTTGTGTCTGCAGCTCAGCTGCAATTGGACTGATGTTGGTTGGGCTTGGCCGGGCTGCTCTGACTCAGGCTGCAGGTCGACTGGGCCTGGGTCCTCATTGGAAATCAGGCCCAGGTCTGCTCCACGTGTCTTCATTTTGTCAGCAGCTATCTAGGACTTGCTTTTCCTTCCAGATCACCAGAGCCCAAGACACAAGCAAAACTGTTTAAGCACATATAATGTCTCTGCTAACATCATTTTAATAACATATCATTGACTCTAGTAAGTCACATATCATTACTCTAGTAAGCCAAGCCCAGCATCAGTGGGGCAGAAAAATATATGTCACTGACAGTAGGAATGGGAGGGGAGTAAGTGAATATATCCTAAAGAAAAACGCAAATGTTTTACTTTTTTTTTTTCCTTTTTGGGTAGTTTCCTGGCTGGGAATTAAACCCAGGCTGCAGTGTTGAGAGTGTCAAAGCCTTAGCCACTGACTGCACCACCAGGGAACTGCCCCCTCCCCAATGTTTTACTTATTATTTGTATAATAAAACAGGTGTGATGTGCTTTGTGAGATGCATTTATATTATCCACTAAAATCCTACAGGGCTCTCCAAGAATAAGAAAGGGGAACTTTTTATAATCTTGTTGTTAGAGGATCGAGTAGATTTAAAGGGGTAGGCTGACTCTCTTCCTTCATCCTCTCTGTCCCTTTAACCAAACATTATCATTTATGGCACCTGCAATCCCACAGAGGAAGGTGCAAAACACCAACACAGGCTCATGGACAATTATAGCCAAAGGCTATAATCTTTGTTAGTTCCCATCCCGATCTGTCCAAATGCACTTTCTGTTGATTTCCTTTCCTTTGGCTTCTCTCAGTTCATTCAGCCATTCTTTCAAGCACTCATTCAAGATGTATTAATTGAGCACTTACTATTTGCTGGCACTCTTCTAGCCATGGGTCATGTTGATGAACAGGACAAATGTCAATGGACAAGGAAATCTTCTCTAAGGTTTATATTCCAGGAGGAGGTAGGGTGGGTGCCCAGTGTGGGAGGAAATGATAGTGACATTAATAATGCCAATTTGCATGAATGCCAGGAAGTTAATAAAACAGGGTAGTGCACCAGAGAGTGATATGGCAGGGGATGGCTACTGTGGATGGTGAGGCTTGGAGGGAAGGCTGGTGATCGAGGGTTGATGTTATCTAGCTAATGTCAGAGTGGGCAGCCCTGCAAAGAGGTGTTTGTGATACTTTCAGTAGATAAGGGCATAAAACCCATAAAGGTTTGTGTCAGGATATCCAAGTATAGTGTATTGTGAGTCTAGGTGTCCTCCCACCTCCTAACACAGAAGTCTTTAAAAGCAGTCATGTCCATTTCCTCTGCCTAGGGTCTTGAGACAGTAGCCAGGGCTATTTAGAATTTATTAGATTTGAGGAATGGGCTCGGTGGTCTCTTACGGTATTTCTGGAAGCAGGAAAAATGGCAGAGAATTCTTTTACTATTCTGACAACTAACAGTAAAGTCTGATTTCCAGAAATTTGTCATGAGAAAAATCTGAATTTACAAAACAACTTCATTAAGGATCATCTTTTTTTTTTCACACTAAAAATATTTACTCAGCACCCACTCTGTCTGGGACTAGGGAAAAATGAAGAAGCCATAGATTCAGGAATCCTTTAAATAAGGAGTACTTCCACCCTTTGAACATAAAACTCGATTTGGTTAGTGGAAAGAGTCTAGGTATAAAGTTTTTCTCTTGTTTTTGCCCCTTCTTCAATGTAGTGGCATCTATGCCATCTATAGAATTACTTTATATTTTATTTATTTGGGGTTACAAAGATGGCAGAGCTCAGGAGTCTTTGAACATTGTCATTGTAGAGGGAATTGTTTAGGAAAAATAAGAACTGAAACTGAGAGGCAGGTGCAAAACAGCTTGGAGAGTCATTCTGAGGGGAAAATAAACCCACACAGGCTTTCTTCTCCATTGGAGTCCTGGGGAAAAGTGAGAAACAGCAGGCAGCACACAGAGTTCTCTGCGATCCAGAACCAGCCCCTCCGGAAGAAAGCGTGCGTGGTGCAGAAGGGAGGAGCCCTAAGGATCTCTGTCATGTACGTGTTTAAAGAAAATCAGGCAGCCAGTTCCACATTTGTCCTGGATGCTTGTAAGTGTGTCATGACAGGTGGCACATGATGAAGAGGAGTGAGTGTGGGCGGGCCTGAGCCCAGCTGGCCAGGCACCAGCTGTGCAGCTGTGCTAGCATAGGTTGCCACAGAAGCAGACACCCAGACAGGGTTAGATATACAGAGGTTCATTAAGCAAGTGCCTGAGAGCAAAAAATGGGGAGGCTGAGAGAGCTATCAGACCTCAAGGCAGGTCTAACCCTGTGAGAGAGAGAGAAGGAGGGAAGGCTGGATGAAAGAGTTCAGGTTGCAGTGCAGTTCTAAGAAAGTACAGCAAGGCTAACAGAAGTCCACAAGCCAACACCTCCTCCCTTTAGAGGAGCCCCCTGACTTCCAGGTCTGCCCTAGATTCCCCACAGGGAGCAGCCTGTGAAAAGCATGGCCTTGGAGTGAACACCTTGGGCAAGTTCTCTCACCTCTCTGAGCCTTGCTTGCCTCAGCAGTAAAATAAAAGTTGTTTAGTGGACTAAACCAAATATCCTATCTAAAGGGTTTGGAATAGAGTCAAGTGCCCAGTAAATGTCCAATGAACATAAATTCCCTTCATTCCCTTGTCCTACCCCATCTGGAGGCAAGTTCAGCACAGCAGCATGTCCTCTCCCTCCCATCAACCATCATTCCTCCTACTCTCCTAACCACACACATAAGAAACCAGATGTGTGTGCTTTGGCAGCCAGGCCCTTCAACCTTTATCACAGATGACATGGGGCTCCAGTCCATGAATAGGCCCTGGGGTGGGAAGGAAGGAGACCCCAGAAAAATCAATATCATTCTTACTTAGGGGAACTTGCAGCCTAGCTGAAGGGATGAATCATGATCGCTCAGGAATGCTCTTGGGGAAGACTCTCAGGCAAGTTCTGCTATCAAGTACTTCCTCCAGCTGAGGCACAGACCATCCACTGCACCAGGACTGCTGAGTATCTTTCAGCTGTGTAAGGCAGTCCCCAGCACCTACCTTGCCTACAATCTGGACTTCACCTTCATGCTTCTGCCATGCTTCTCTCTGTCTCTGTATTTCCCACATCCCTTCTCCCATAAACGCAGGCCTTTGTGTCCTCTGTTCCCTTACCTATGGTGCTCTTCTCTCCTCATCCTCCAAGTGAGCCCCTTCTTCCCAATCCAGCTCAGATGTCTCCTCTTCTGGGCAGCCTCCCCTGATCCACTCCTCTTGCTATGGGCTCCAGTTCCATAGGCATGCCTCTGTGCCTTGGTTTCTGCACCTGGAAAATGGGGGTGATGATAGTGTTACTGTAGCTAATCGCAGTGTAATGGCAAATATTAAATGAGATCATCATAAAAGCACTCCATAAAGTGTTGTATAAGTGAGAGTCACTGTCAATGATAGATGTGTATCCAACAGACACTGATCTGTGAGCACATAATACTGTATACTGTGGGGGCAGAAGCCCACAGTGTGGCAATGTGACAAAAACACAGATCTGGGAAGTGGAAGGCCTGCTTTTGTCTCTACTGCGGGATTACATGTCTATGAGCCACCTCTTGTCACCCTGGGCCTCAGTCTCCTCCTTTATACATGGGCATGGCTCACAAGGGCTCTCCTGGCTTTGCTAGCCTGGCTCAGAGACTCTGCGTCCTGGACTCTGCAGGCTTTGCCTGAGCTCCGAGATTCTGCCCAGCTCCCAGGCTGGACAGCTCCCGCGGTTCTTTCAGCCGAGGCTTTCAACTCTCAGCATCTGGACAGCACCTCAGGCAGGGAGGACGGGAGCTCAGGCTGATTCAGGCCCTGCTTCCGCGTGGGTTGTGGGAGAGTGAGGAGCTCCGTGCTGGAGGAGGAGGGTGGGCACCAACAGCAGTGAGGAGTTCCAAGGCCTCAGAGGGAAAGCTGGAAGGGGTCTGGGTCAATTCTAGCTCCTTAGTGGAGGAGCTCAGGCTGTGCTTTCGGGATTTGCCTGCAATCTTTAGGACCAAGATCACCAATATCATTTAGACTCTGATGTCTTGATTGGCCCTCATACAGAGATAAGATAAAGGATTCTCACTTGATGTTATGGAGAAGAAAAGTGTTCCTCTGTGATTGTCAGACTCCTACTAGCAATCAAGGGCTCTATCCCCCACACAGCAACTTTGCCATATCCTTGACTTGGGGAATTATTTTAAACATCCTTTGGTGTGTCTTTGATGCTGGATCCAGTAATTGGCTGTTAAGTTTTAAAGGGTTGGCATTTCCACTATGAGTCATAATTGTTCATTGACATACTTCATTTATTGCTTAATGCTATTTGTAGCCCAAAAAGATAACATGCATGGCATGAAAAAATTCTAAATTTCACTTCTTTAAATAAATTCTATGAGTGTATATTGTCTACTTTTTCTAGGTCTTTCATCCACTTATTTATCTTCCAAGTATTCATCTCATGTCTCCTGCAAACTGGAAACTGTGCTCCCACTTTCACACCCATCATTTCATTTAATTCTCACAACTACCCATGAATCAGGGATTGTCATTCCCTCTCACAAATGAGGAAAACATGACTTTGAGAGGTTAAGTGACTTGCCCAAGGCCACACAATAAGTGACAGAATCAGGATTTCAATTTAGGATCTTGAATTTCTAGTTGTATGAAACTGACCTCCTCTCAGCTCCTTAGCTACCCCTGCCATGGCCCCCATGCCCTGCCCTTCTCTACTTTTGAAGTAGAGTACACTAAGGAGAATTATGGTTTGGTAGATAGGACACAGAGGATATCGTTCAGGGTCATTTCTGCCTTGCACATATCCATTATTTTAACACAGATCAGTGAGAACAAGTGAAATAGGAACCCTGTTTTTAGCCCAGACACCAAAAGGTCATAGTCATCTATTACATGGCAGAACCCATGGGGTTGGGGGTCAAAACTACCCCACTTCTTCACTGAATAAAAAGGGGGAATAAAAAAGCACCAAAAAGAAAAAGAAAAAGAAAAAAAAGGAGCACCAATAGCTAGGACTCAGACAGGGGTGAGTGGCCCTACAGAAGAGATTCCACGGGAATAAGAAGAAGGAAATTCCACCAATTAGAAATCAAGTCTGAACTTGAGGCAGGAAAAGAAAAAAAAGTCCTCAGCAGCTCTCTTCAAGTTATTGCTCTAGCCTCCTGGTAATTGATACAGGTCTCTTTGCTTCAATTCTTGACCCTCTCTAGTCTATTTGTAATGGTGCAGCCAGAAAAGTCTTTCAAAAATGTCAGCCAGATAGGGTCACTCATTTGTTGAAAATCCACCACTGGCCATCATCTCAGAGTAAAAGCCAAAGATATTACCTTGACCTCCAATGCCCCACACAATCCCTTGCCCCCACACTCTTCCCTCTCTTCTCATGTCCTGTCACTGTCTCCCATATTCACTCTATTCCTTGTGGCCACTCCATCTTGGGATCTACTTTTGTACTTGCTCTTCCTTCTATCTGCAATGCTTCTCTCTCAGTTATCCACAAGGCTCACTCCCTCAGCAGTCAGATCTTTGCTCAAATGTCACCATACCAGAGGGACCTTCCTGGTCACCTATATAAAAGGGCAATACCCTCCTAGGCACTCCCTACCCCTTTACTCAGCTATGTATTTTCTCTATAGTTCTTATCACCACCTGATATGCTATAGATTTATTTACTTATTTGTTCATTGTCCCCCTCCCCACATTAGAATAGAGTCTACAAAGGCAAAGACTTTGTCTTGTTCACTACTGTATCCCTAGGTCCTACAACAGTGCCTGGAAAATAATAGGTGCTTAATAAATATTTGATGAATGAATGAATGAGAGCTGGGAACCAAGTATATATTTGTTGACTTGAAGAGAACTAGATCCCACCCTTGCCCTTTATGGTTCTCATGAACCTATATCTTCCTTTTTGGAGATTTTAGGAAGCACAAGGAATTTCTAAATTGGTTACCAAGGCTATTTGGTGGAAAAATCAATACTTAGTCTAAGGGACAGAATTTAGGATTTCTGGAACAGCATAAGGTGCTTGAAACATGGCAGCTAAAAGTCTAACAGAACCTATATTGGTAATGTCTAGTCTAGAAACAAATACCACATTGAGTATTTAAAACAGTGAGATGCTAATAAAGGGGTGGCTACAAAGGTGGCGGAAGAACCAAGAAACCACTGGGGAACATGATACCACTCAGAGCAGCAGCAGAAAGTCACTTCTACCCCTAGGTCAGAAGGTCAATGGGAGGAGATTGTCAGGGCACAGAAACCAGGTATACAAATAGACACTGGAACCACAGAGGGAAAGTAGAAATGCAACCAGGTGTGTGTGTGCATGTCAGGCAAAAATAACCTGTTTTTTTTCCCCATCTCCCTCCAGTGCCCCACATTGGCCAAATATGCCACAAGCCAGCTGATCCAGAGGCCTGGGAAACAGACTGCAGTGGTCACCTCCTGTAACACAGACCCGAGCAGGGGGAAAAGGAGGAATGGTGTAGAGGGCAAATGGCACAGGCCCAAGACAGACACAGAGCTCAGTACTTTCAATAGATAGAAGAGGAGCGAGAGAGACATGGTGGAGATGCAGGGGTAGCAGCAGGGCCTATAAGTCTCAGGTAGTGAGGAAAAAATCAGACCCAAATTGTACTTGCAGTTTGGATCAAAGTTGTCAGCGGTCCTGCCCTGACACACACACCATACATAGTTTTTATCACTTGCTTCCAGTCTCTCAATTGTGGCAGCTGCTTTAAAAAGGGGCTCCTGGCTAGGCTTCCAACCTTGCTTCTGCCCTTCTCTTTCAAGAGTGAATCAGCTCTGCTGTTGGACACCAGTCTCAGCACAGCCTTTAAGAGCCCTTTATCTGTGGTAGACACCAGACTGGTATTGTCCATGAGCACGCAGCCTCTGATGGCACTCAGAATATCCACTATTATCATGGCAGTGGAGGCTGGTCGAACACACCCTAGGTGCAAATGGTACCTTTGATTAAGCAGAAGTATCCTTCAAGTCTTCACTGCACTCAAAGGCCTCAGCTCCAGAAGATGGAGAGGGCTTGTTCAACCTCAGGAGAGTTAGAACCAATGGGTACATTTCTGGAGGTTTATGTTAAGGAATTTTGAACAACTAGAGCTGCCAGTAATGGAACCTGAGAGAGGTTTCTGTTCCAAGAGATATTCTAGCAAGGTTCTGTCAAAAATGTTATGAAGGGGAAGCCTGCAGGGGTAAACGAGCCTGAATGCCTTCTCCATTGCCTCTAACTCTGCCCAACTCTGAATTCTGTGGGTGACCAACCAGCGCCTATCATTCTGATCCTCTGTTCTCAACACGTCCTTCTGTAAACCAAGCTCGTGCACAAGCTCCATGACCCTGGGAGGGAGCGTCTGAGGGAATGGGAGGTGTGGGCCACTCGCTCAATAGGCCTTTCGCTTTCTGGCTCTCAACCCAAAGCTCAAAGATGTCCACGTTCTACTCCTTGAGCGTGTGAATTTATTACCTTACATGACAAAAAGGACCTTGCGGATGCAATTAAGTTAAGAGCCTTAAAATGGGAAGATTATCCTAGGTTGTCCAGTTGGACTCAATGTAGTCAGGGTCAGAGAAAAAAAGAGATGTGAAGACAAAAAGCGGAGGTTGAAGCGATGTGCTTGAAGATGAAGGGAGAGTTTATGAGCCAGAGAATGCAGGTGACCTCTAGAAGCTGGAAAGGCAAGAAAATGGACTCTTCCCAGAACCTCTGGGAAGAAGGTAGCCCTGCTGACACTCTCAATTTTAGCTCCATTTTAGGTTTCTGATCTCCAGAACTGTAAGATAATACATTGTTGTTTTCAGCCACTAAATTGTGATAACTTGTGATCATAATAGGAAACTAAAACAAAGGACTTATGACCAAGTTTCAAGACAACTAGCACACAGCCTAGTAGTCAGTAGGAAACCCATTTCCCACTAGGAGGGAGTGAACATGGCAGTTAAGAGAATGGACCTTGGAATCAGAGCTCTGCTTCATTCCACAGTATCTCAGAGCTTCATTTTCTCTTCCATGAAATAAAAATATTAACATCCACCTTGCTCAGGATGGTTGTGAAGGTGAAATAAAACATGCTAGTAAGTACTTGGCATAGCACCTGAAACCAAGGAAGAGCTCAACAAGTAGTAGTGGTAGTTATTCTTACTCGACCACCATCTCTGCCGTCACTGCTACTGCTACTACTGTTACTGTCACTACTGTTATTGCTAATACTATTACTACTACTGCTGCTGCTAACAACCACAAGAGCAGTATCTATGGCTAAAGAGCAGGGACTATGCCCCAGTAAGGAATGTTAGGCAGAGTAGTAGCAATGAGGGAGGATTAGATTAGAAAGGTCGGAGGGTGGAAGTCACAACTTCAACTGCTGTCTGAGACTGACTTGGGAACCTGAAACCTGGCTAGAGAGTTCTTGAGGCTGGGGAAGATAACATCTGCATGCACCCACCCCAGATATGTGCTAAAGTGTCTGGGTATAGGGATGCAGCCTTCTGGTTTGGAGACCTTGACTCAGAACCACCAGCCAAGGTCCTCCATCTGTGGTTCTGTCTGGCCCAGTGTCCTCAGTCCAGGCCTGAAACTAAGGGAATGCTGGAGGAATGCAGACATGACAAAGTCCAGAATTCAAGGCACTGGTCCTCTGCTCTGGGAAACAAACCAGGACCCTGGACCCAATTACACATTTATATAGCTATTTTTCAATTGAGAAAAGTCAAACAGAAAAAAATGTGTGGGCAAAGTGCAAATGCCTCCTTATCATCTCTGTGATTCTCTCTGAAGGCCCTGACATTGTTCAGGGGCCCTTCCTGCTTCTTTTCTTTGAATGTACAGAAAGGCACCAGGTGACTTCCCTAAGACACTGGGTGATAAGCAATTCACTAAGATAATATGTTGTAGATATTTTTAACATGCAATACCACCTAATAATGATGATTAAGAATATTCCTCTGGAGTGAGATAAAATCCAGCCTCATACCTACCTGGCTTTGCCACTTTTTAGCTTTGTGGCCCTGGACAAGTTTCTTCTCTGAGCATCAATTTTCTTATCTTTAAAATCTTTGTAATAGTAGACACCTTCTAGTGTTCTTGTAAGAGAAAATGAGATAACCCATGTATGGTACTCAGCATACTGCCTGGACTTTAGCAATTACTGAGGAAATACTGATTATTGTTGTTGTTAGTATCATTGTCATGTTATTACCATTTTTGAAAAAAGCTTTAACTCAGGACCAGAGGCAGCCACAAATCTAGGTACCTCCGTGGCTTTATTTCTTTATGTTGTCACAGCAGCTTGAGGCTGCATGCTTGGCAAGGACTGAGAGGTCAGGCCCCTTTCTCCTGCAGAGTTCAGGAGGGTGGGCAGCTGAGGATCTCCCAGTTGGGTTCAGGTAGGCACAGCTATAAGAGACAAGGAAGAGATGTTGACAAGTTCCAGATGTGTTCTACAGCTGTTGTAGTGGAGGCTTGGCTCTGTTTCTCCTACTAAACAATGAAGAACATCATTGCTGGGAAGCTGGTTTCTAACTTCATGTGTCTTTGGACAAAACGGTTGAATTTGTTGGCAGATTAATTCAGTTATGACTGATAAAAACGTACCTGGAAATCATGACACTTTAGGTTTATCTCCAGCAAGGTGACTAGAAACAAATTTCCCCAGAGTACAAACCGGATATAGAGAATGAGTCAAATGACAAGGGCTTTGAATTCATGCCCCTGGAGCAACAACAATTGATGGGATGCAGTGAAACAAGCATTCTCCTTTATTGTGGTGGCAATGAAATCTTTATAACCTTTGAGAATGTAATTTGGCTATTAGTGTCAAAGTGTTTATTTCCTTAGACTGGGTAATTCCATCTCTGAGAATGTATCCTAAAGAATTCATTCACAAATTTAGAAAGAGCCATGTGCATATGTTTATGTGTTCATTGCTTCATTGTGTGGAAGAGTGAAGAGACGGAAACATCCTAAACGTCAGCCTAAAGATCTAACGATAGGGGCTGAATGAATGACCACATATCCATTTGAACACAGCCACTGCTCTTGAGTATCATAAAGACCATGCAGCAGCACAGGAAAAGGCTTTTGGTGCTGTACCAAGTGAAAATGGGAGACACAAAGTGGTATAATGATAACTATGTGAAAGATTCAATAGAAAAATAGATTGGAAAGAGTTACAAGAAGATATTATTGGTCATTGTGATAGGATGATGTAGGAATTGCAGGTAATGTTTTTGGTACCTGCTCCAAGTTTTTAATTTTGTAGTTAAATAACTTGTGTGGCAGGCAGAATAATGACCTCTCAAAGATCTTCATGCTAATCCTTGAACATGTGCACATGTATCTTCCATGGCAAAAAGGATCCTAAGTGTAAATGAAGGATTTTGAGATGGAGAGAGTATCCTGGATTACTCAGGTGGGCCCAATGTAATCACAAAAGGTCCTTATGAAAAGGAGGCAGGAAGAGCAGATTCAGAGGAAGATTAGAAAATGTTACACTGCTAGCTTTGAAGATGATGAAACGGGGCCATGAGCCAAGCAACTTAGTTAACCTCTCAAAACAGGAAAAGGCAAAGGAACAGACCCTCCCCAAGAGCCTCCAGAAGGAACACAACCCTGCCAACATCTTGATTTTAGCCTAGTGAGACCTATTTTGGACTTCTTACCTCCAAAATCATGAGATAATAAGTATGTTGTTTTAAGCCACTACATTTGTAGTAATTTGTTACAGTATAGCAATAGAATAGGAATATAAAATACATAGTAAATTGAAATAAATAATACATAATAAAAATTAATTTTCTAAAGTGCTAGCTATTACAACAGTTTAGTATCAAATATAGTGGAATAATTATGTATTTTCTTTATATTCATGCCTATGAAATTTTTCCTCTGAGTGAGTAAGGGAATTAATTTGTAGCACTGGGTGTGGAGGAGGCAGATCTGAGTTTTTACCTCAGTCCCTCAGTCATGTGATCCTGGGCAGGTTCCTAAAAAGCTTCTCTGATCTCCTAACTACATACGTGTGGGCCCTGAAATATGATCATTTTCAGCTGCAGTGGGCCCTAAGAGGGTAGACTGCTTTTTTTCCCTTAAACAATATTTTGAAATTCTAAAAATTACCTAATACTACAAACAGAAAAGAAAATATAGAGAAAAACTCGCATAATTCCCTTACCCTAACACAATATGCACATTTCCTTCCAATCTTTTTTCCTATACACATTGTGTTAGTCAAGACTTCTGGTTGCAAGTAACCAAAACCAAACTTAAAGTAGCTTAAATAAAAAGGAAATTTGTTGGTTCACTAACTGGGAAGTGCACTGGGTTTTGGAATAGCTAGATTCATGTGTTCAAATGATGTTTTTAGGGTCCTGTGTCTCTCCATGCCCTGGCTCTGCTTTCTTCTATATGGTTTCAGTCAATATACAAGGGGCTCTTTTTATGTGGTGGAAAGAATGACCAACAGTATGGTGAGGCTTCTGTGGTCTTTATAGGTCTTTATCCCTGACAAAGTATCAATATACCAACTATCATACTGAGACTCTGATTGGCCTTCCATGAGTCCCATGTCCACTCCTTGGAAAAACCAGTGTGGGTAGGGGATAGAGGTATCCTCATTGTCCGATCCTGTGTCACAAGTCCACTCCTGCAGGCCGGGATTGGGAGGCAGAGTGTGATTGCCATGCACCCAGGGGGAAGGGTGGTTCCTTTAATGGACAAAAGGTGTAGGGCTTGCAAAAACAGGAGCCATTCTCTATCCATATTTTATATCATGAGTAATTTGTATATCATTCCATAGTCTTCATAATTATCATTTTAAGAGTTAGGACTGCAGCATACCATAGCTTGCCTAACACTTATTAAATGTTGTCTGCTACTTGAATTGCTATAAAAATTCTTCAATTATAAATAATGCTGTATTGAACATTTTTGTGCATATAGGTTTTTTTCTATAGTTTAGATTATTTCTGTAAAATAGATTCTCAGGAGAGGGTTGCTGGGTTAAAGGTGAGAACAATTCATTTTGGCAAATTATTTTCCAAGAGGGCTGTGTAAAAAATACAGCGGTCCACTGCTGAGGCTGAGAGGTAGAGTTGCCGGCCTTGCAAACTGAGGTAGATTGAAAAGATACCACAAACTGGTGTGCCCTGAGGCCATAACCAAAGTGACAAACAGGAAATATGCTAATCTTGCTTAAAATGGAGATAAATGCAAACTCATTGTAGTTAGGGTAATGTATATTAGAACACTGAGATACCATCTGTCATCTATCCCACTGGCAAAATTTGAAAACACTGATGACATGCAGTGCTTGTAGGACTGGGGGAAGAGGCACTCTCATAATCAGCTGATAGAAATGGGAATTATTACAACCTTTTGGGAAAGTAATCTGGTCATATGGATTAAAATTGATCTCAGAACACCTCCATGTAGCACATAATTACTGTTGTTTTTGTGGTGAGAACATTTAAGATCTATTCTCTCAGCAACTTTCAGGTATACAATGCAGTATTGTTAACTATAGTCACTATACTATACATTAGATACCTGAAACTTATTCATCTTTTAACTCTTTAAACAAAACCTTTCCATTTCTCCCACTCCCAAACGCCCAGTAACCACCATTTTACTCTGTTTTTATGAGTTAGGCTTTCTTTTAGATTCAACCTATAGGTGATATCATACAGTATTTGACTTTCTCTGTCTGACTTGTTTCACTTAACATAATGCCCTCAAAGTCCATCCACATTGCCATGAATAGCAGGATTTCCTTCTTTCTCATGACTGAATAATATTGTAATATGCTCATATATGTGTAGCAAATCAACACATTGTACACCTTAAACTTACACAATGTCATATGTCAATTACATCTCAATAAAGCTGGAAAAAATCAATCTAAGAATCCTATTTTTGTGACTCTATTCTGCAAAAAGAAGGTACCAAGTCTACTACCTGTTGGTGTCAGTTTCTTTCTCTACAGGTTATCACTCCCTGCGTGAGCTAGACCCATGATGTGCCTTGGCCTTATCTCCAGGAGGTGTCATACACATCTTTGTCTTAAACAACTAAGCATTAGCTAGGTACTGTAGCAGAGGCAACTATCTCCAGTAGCTATTTCCCCTTTCTTTTAGTAATATGTTTCACAGAGCCTATGACTATCCTGTCAGAGACCACGTAAGCCAGCCTCCCTTACAGTTAAGGTGTGGCCATGTGAGTAAGTTCTGGCCAACAGAAGATACGTGGAAAGGATGTCTGCAAACTCCACAGATGGAACAATCAGATTTGTTCATCTGGAAACTCTGGTCTTTGAGAGATACCAATTAATGTCTGCTGTCTTGAACTGAGGAGAGATAAAATTGGGAGCCACAGATGGCTGCTTTCTGCCATGGGAAAGGAGAAATAAGAGGTGGTTTGCAAAGGAGAATGGAGCAGATGCAAACAAGGGGAAGGGTGGAGATACTATGAGGTCTGAGGGTGCTCAGAGCAGCCTGTTCCAGGTTTGTCTCTCTTTCTTCACGATTGAGGTCACTCTACTCTTGTACATGGGTCCTTTTAATAGATTCCTCATTTCCCTTCAGCTAATTTGAATGATAGTTCTGTTATTTGCAAGAAAAAGGGACTTCAGAATAAACCTATCTTTTGTATGTGATAGCCAATAAGATATGGCAGGAAAATTTACTGAGACATTGTATTTTGCTTTTGCTGTTGTGGAAGAATAACAACCATTTGTTTATTTATTCTTGAGATTTTCCCTCTCTGTTCTGAGAAGGTAGACAGGACTTGGGTTTCCCTCCTCAGAGAAAATTTGAGCTATAGGGCTGAGTGAAGTTACCTAAGGCAGTCTGGTGTCCCAGGTTTGGTTTCCAAAAGTTTGAATTCTTTGGCGGGGGGGAGTTATTGTGGAAGAAGAAAGAGTGGTTAAGTGTTCTAGTGTAGGGTAGGTGGGAGTGGAAAGAATGAAGGGAGAGTCCTTGAGATAGAAGACAGTAGAAGTCTGTAGATTCTGTGACTTTGGGAAACCTGTGCCTTAATCTGGCTAGTTTCAAGGAGATTTTAGGACCCAGAAGGGACTGGAAGCCTGGTACATGCAGAGAGATCAAAGCCTGGGTTTTCATGCCTGACTGTCACTTCCTGACAATAAAACTTTAATTATTAAAACAGGGAAGTTTAGGGAGTTCCCTGATGGTGTAGTGGCTTAAGGCTTCGGCGTTGGTGCTGTCAGTGCTGCGGCCTGGGTTCGATTCCCAGTCAGGGAGCTACCCACATACCAAAAAGCAAAAACAAAACAAACAAACAAAAAAAACAGGGAAGTTTGACAGATTTGGCCCATAGGCCATAGTTTGCTAACCCTTAAATCAGAATGTCATCATTTAACAACCCTCAGTGAATTAATAGACAAGGGCATTAATCATCAGTGGATGTTTACATCATAAAAATGGAGACAACCAGGTACTGTGTGCCTCCTGTGGTTTTTGCCAAACACTGCTTATAGTCTCTCCAAAGGGACCAAAACTAAGTCTAATCCAGTGTCTGGATATAGCTACATATTTGCAGGAGATATACGGGACAAAGAAACAAGTTGAACTGTGCCAAGGATGTGAAATCAACAAAATCTAAACTGTGGGAAGCTGCACAAGTCAAAAGAATTCTTCAACAGATTGGGTGAAGTAAAGGGATAGAAGGAGAGATAAGGGTTGAAAGAGATTTAGGGACGTATCAGCTTCCAGAGGAATGGACAGGACTAAACTCCAGTTTAGGGATGTACATTTGGGTGATTATTATAAAAATCAGTATCTGGGAAGTGTTGTGATTGAAAAGAGGTCCATGGATGGGGCTTCTGGGGGTGGGTGGCAAGGTTTAGTTTTTCTGTAAACATCTTTGCTGCAAGCATGCTTGCCAAAAGCATTTTTATCAGAAAGATTTTTGTTGCATAACTAATTGGCCATCAGGCAATTTTGCCATAAATGACAAAAGAATGAAAATTAAGAGGGATGTTAAAAAGGACACAAGGAAACATGAAAAAGGTAATAAAATTTAAAAGACTATTGTGAAAAATAAAAATACATTGTCTTCAAAGTCTTTCGTTTATAGTATTAGACATTTTTTGTTGCTTGTTGATTCATATCCTCATTTAGCATCACCATTTTTTCTTTTTCACGAAAATTTCTTCCTTCATTAGAAGAGGTGTCAGTTTCCAACTAAAGAATAGATAATGAATGCTCTCAAAGACTATTGTCTTAGTAGCTGCCTGTTCTGTATTTGCCAAAGCTTGGTAAACTTTTGGTTTTGATGGGTGGCAGGAATGACTGTGCTCACCAAAAGATTTGCAAACTGATGTTATCATTTTTTTGTATACCATTCAATCTAATTTTATATGTAGTTGTTATGATCCACTATTTTAAGACCACCACATCTACTCCTCATTGTATAGACCATTACGAGGGCTAAGAGTTATACAATATAAAAATGAAATTACTGAGAGAACTTCTTTGTCGATGGAGAAATGACACCAAACTGAAAACATGCATTGTCTGACAAAAGTAAACCAGACTGTCAACCAGTTATTTTTATCTTTATGGCAAAATTGACTTATGGCCAATTAGTTAAATGGTGTAAATGCTTGCCCAAACATTCTTATTGCAAAGATGTTTACAAGGAATCTGACACAGGGTAGCAAGATTCTAGTTCGTCATCTGATGACAGTGACAAGAATGTTCACTTTTAGATTAAACTATGCATTTGTTTTGGGTATTTTTTTTTATATTTGTATTTTATATTACACACACAAAAAAAAGTTCTGAGGAAAACATAAGCCTGGAGCCACTAGGTGCCATGATGCCTTCTATATGCAGATCTGCTTTGAGAATGAAACCATCCCAAAGGGAATGCAGGGCCTAAACATAGAATGTGAGACATAGAGTCCATGATAGTCTTGTTTGATTATCTGCATCCAGCTATTTCTGAAACTTGATTTATCCATGGAATCTTCAGTTATATGAACCAATGAAGTCCTTTTTTAATTTACACTTTTTTTTGTAACCAAAAGATTTCATCTGCATATCTGTAGATTCTCAAAAGGCTGCTGAATATTTCTGAAGAAACTGGTTTTGTTGAATTTGTGGTGATTGCTCCTGCAGTATCTCACCTTTACTGACACATACAGGCAAACCTGTTCATTCTCATTCTATATATTGATAGTGTTAGTCCTTATTTTATAGTGGTGAGGTTCATTCTTATTCACTGAGGCATGGTTCATTCTGTTCTGACCTTGTCTGAAGGTTGGCAGAGCTCACTGAGGGAGGGGATGGGAAAGAATATTCTGCCAAAGGCAGAGAAAAATCTTGTCACCTGGATAAATTTGTCAGGTTAGTCTGAAGCCTAGGGGAAGTCATGTGTTTCAGATGTCATTCATTCATTCACTTCATACTTATTGATTTCCAGACACTGAACATGACAACCCCAGCTTCAGCTCTCAGGAAACTCACAGTTAGGGTTGCAGGCGTGGGGTGAAGAGCTATGTAGCCTAACCTGGGGAATGCTCTAAGGCCTATTTGCCTATGGTCTGATCCATACTCTCCCAGGTTCTGAAATTCCATCACTTGAGTTATTTCCTAATATTGGTGCAATACTCCCAGGAAATCCAACTTAGAATGTAAAATGTGTTAAAAATGTTTTATCTAAAGGGATGAACACACTTCAGGACAAAATATCACTATTGTGAAGAGTAGGAGAGAACAGATACAGTCTGATGAAAAGATAATCTTTGGGAAGAGTCTGCAGCCCTGAGTAGCCAGAAGGTATTGTCTAAGGTTAGAGAGGAGGGTGACCACGGGAGACAGGGTAGAGGAAAGAGAAATTGAGAACTGACTATTATTTCACCAGTTTTCTCTGGTTTCAGTAGTATCCATGCCTTAAATATCTTTCCCTTGTAAGGAAGTGGGATTTATTTTGTATTCAAAGCTTTGAAGTCAGACCTGTGTTTGAATGCCAGAGTTGTGACTTCCTAGCTAGTGACCTCCACCAAGTCAATTCTAAACTCTCAGCCTAAGAGTCCTTATCTGTATAATGCAGAGAAAATATTCACCTTACTGGATTGTGGGGGAGTAAAAGGTATTATTAGTAATATAGAGAGAGCACAGCACAGAGCTCCAGCACATTGGATTTACTCAGTGAATGTTAGTTCCTGTCCTTGGTTGAATAATCCCAGTCATTTGACAGCATTCAGTCAGAGTCAAAAAACTCAAATGGCTTTTTAGATCAGTTTTACGGGTGGAACTTTTTAGGAAAGTTCTATCCTTTTAAAAAGAAATAAGGAAAAATCTAGCCCAATCTCATTCAGTTGACATCCTATAGTCACATTCCTCAATATGCTTTCTCTTTATTTTGTAGTATTTCTCTTCCTGGTCTATTTTAGCCCCTATTAAGTCAGACCCTAAGTAACTCCCTTTCAGAGGTACAAAATCATAGAGTTTTTTCTTTCCATTTGCTTCTGTTTTTCTCAAAGTTATCAGCTCCTGGTGTCTTAAGCAATCAGGAAATGAAGGGAGTTTCCTTTTCTAGGCAACAAATAATTAAAAATAATGATGTATTGAGTGGTAGCTATGTGCCAAGCAAAAGGGCTCTGCATCTTTTGAAACCATTACACAGTTTCTTTAATCTTTACAATGAATCTATGAGTGGAGCTTTAGAGCCCTTAGGAATTTTTTGAGGACTACATGAAATAATGTTTGAAAAGTGCTTAAACCATCTATATTTAATAGATATTAGCTGTCATTATTACTATTATTTTTCAGTGAGGAATTTGAGGCTCAGTTTGGTTAAGATACCTACCTAAGCTCACCCAGTTAGAAGGCTAAAGAAGAATCTCAGTTCTTGTTAT
>PVJL010001730.1:0-46156 GCA_004026885.1 Lyroderma lyra | reverse complement strand
GCACTGATCCAAGCCTGGCCAATCAGCACATTTTCCCCCCAGCATTTCAAACTTGAATTAAGAGTGTTAGTCCCTTTCTAGCGGTGGAAGTAGTAAGTCGTACAACTTGGGGGTGTCATATTTCCAGACATATGAAAGAGCCAGTCTTGGGAGGAACTGAAGCCAATGCAGCAAGGGAAACAAAGGAGCAAGAGCTCGTGCTGCTGAAGTTTCTGGTTCCAGAAGTTCCCGAAGCCTGTTTGTTGTGCTCCCTTCCCCCACCAGTTTGACAGTTGAATCCTCTTTTGGCTTTCTTGCGCTAATGCTTTTCCTTTACTTTTGGGCAAGCAAGTTCAAGTTGGATTTCTGTCACTGGTAACCCAGAGTCCTGGATAACGTAAGTACCACATAGCCACAGCTGAACCGGACTGTCTGATCCTGAACACACTTCCGTTTATACTGTTCTTTGTTGCTAAAATGTTCCCTATTCCCATGTGTCCAAAACTAACCACTCAATCTTAAAGATCGTTTCCCCTTAACTATGTCTGATCCAACCTGCTAGAATTTAACTATTCTTCTTTTAAGCTCCCTAGTTTTTTTTATTTTTATTTTTATGTGGGCAGCTCCCTGGCTGGGAATCGAACCCAGGCCGCAGCGTTGACAGTGCCAGCGCCAAATCCTTAAGCCACTACACCACCAGGGAACGCCCTCATGCTTATTTATATATACACCCTCTCTATTATTTTCTTTGTGAAACAAAGATTTGCCTTGTTCATCTTGTTCCCACCGTGTGTCAGTATGTGGCATGGATAGCACTAGATACATGTGTAGGCACTTCCCCCTGTAGCTTCATGTTCTTTCGCAGCATTAACATTCCATTCCCTGCTGTTGAGCGAGCTGTGCCTGACCCTGGCAGTTGTATTTTGATAAAACAATACTAACAAACTGTTGTTAAAATAATTTATCTAAAAATGGTTATTTCATTGGCTTAAGTAACGAGTGAGGGAAGTTAATACTGTTTAGATGGTGGATTGTTCTGGTATGTGTGGTATTTCACTTAGAATATGGATTTCAAGCGGGAACTCAATAAGGTTTGTATTCAGCAAGAAGGGACTCCATTTTTGAAAGATTACCTGCCAATCTTGTGTTCTCAATTTTAATATCCTTGCTTCTCTTCAAACCTTTGGCTTTGATCAATTATTCATTAGTGAGAAAAGAGGCACTGTGTGAATTCTCATATGTATACACTTAACAAAAATTCTGGGTAACTTTCGTGGCTTAAGAATTGGTGTTTTAAGACGACATTATTTTCAGAATATGTAACTTTTTATATTTAGCTTTCAGCTCCCCTCTCAAATTTTACCAGCTAGATGAAATTTTATCTGTCTAGCAATCTCTTCTGTTTTCTGAGTTCTGGGAATATTTGTTTTTCTGCACATTCTTTTAGCTTGTATCATACTGCTTTTTACTGATGGCTGGTTTTCATGTGTGTGTGTGTGTGTGTGTGTGTGTGTGTGTGTACAGGATAGTGTGTGTGTGTGTGTGTGTGTGTGTGTGTGTATGTCTTTGTCTTTGAGAATGATGCTAATTGATCCTGGGGTTTGGTCAATTTCAAATTTTACCTGTACCCAGAGAAAACTGTAATGGTTGCACTCTGTTTAAAGATGGTGCATTCCAAAGGACCTACTAAAATACCTATCATACATCTATAAATATCAAGTTACAATAAACATCTTGCCCTTCTGTTGTACCTTGCATCTCTGAAAGAGCAGTAGGGTAAACAAGTTGCAGAAGCTGGGCACCTAATTTTACAATTTTGCTCATTCAACCAGTGAAAAATATAGGGTAATAGATTTCATGTTGTTGATTATTTATCTCTTTTCATGGATCTTTATCTTCATCTTTAGTTTTTAGAATCCTAGAGGGCATAGACCTACTGTGTACAGTCTATAGTTCTAGCATGATGTTTTATACATAGCATGCATCAATAAATGTGAGAAATGATTGAATGATATATACACTCTCTTGAAATTTCTCTGTGGGCAACATGATTAAGAATTATGTTAACAGCTATCACAAAGACTTTTGTAAAGAAGTGGAGTATAAATAAACACAAAAATAAAACATTGTTACCACATTTTGGAAATGCCTCTTGGCCTCTATCTGCAATATTCCCTGGATCAGAAAGATTGGTTGAAGGAAACTATTGTGGACCAGTATATGAGGTGGAATGCATTTCCTTTTTCTGGTGTTTAAACACTAGCTGTAAGAACAAAATGTTTGCAATTAAGATACCACTGATTTTTTCCTCCATTAATTCCATCTTACTTCAAAGCTAATGGGTGTATATAATGACTACACATCAAAGACTCTTTTCTAATAGTTTAGGAGATGTGAGTTTTATTAGAACAAATTAGAATTCACAACCCACAACAGAGCAATATGTTGAAGACATTTTGGAGTTGATTTAAGAATCACTCTTCATGAAACAGGCTGGATCCTCATTATGTGTGCTCTTCCTCTAAACCTCTTTCTCCAAGAAGCATTTCAACTCTGTTCTTCCTCTTGTTCCATCCTTCCACCCATACCCTTATTACTAACACTCCTACTTTGTATTATAATTATTTATTTTTTACTGTATCTCCTCCCATTAGACCATAAGCTACTTGAGGGCAGGTATTAAAGTCTGGTCAATTTAGTATATTCAGTGCCTCATACTAGTGCCTGGGTTATGAAATCATTCAGTAGAGATCTGTTAAATGAATGAATGAATGATAATACCTTGCATTTATATAGTGGCTTTAGGCTTACAAAGTATTTTTCCTGTTATTTGACTCCCGTGACACTCTGCAGCAGGCAGGAAATCCATTATCACCCCTATTTACAGATGTGAGAAGAGGTTCAGAAAAGGCTATGTCACTTGAGGGCAACTAGGCTGCCATTTCAGGGGCTATCCAGACTCCTTAACTGTGGATTCCTGCTCTGGAGCCCTTTAGGAGCTATTTGTTTCCTGAGCCAAGTGCCAAAGGCAGTAAAACTTACTCCCTGAATCCTTTTAACTTTCTCCTCTGCTCTGCCTTTACTCCTCTGCTGGATCATTGTACTTCGGACTTAGCCCTACTTTTTATTTAGGAGCCACACATTTCCTATATGCAGATAAAAGATGAAAAATACATATTCTGCTGATTTCTCCATTCCTCTGCCTGGGATCTCCTGTTTGAGGTATGGGATTTGAGGAATATGTGGCTGAGATGGGGGTGATGTGTATGTGTAGAGAAAGATGGACCTGACTGCTGTGGCCGGAGTGTGCTGCTCAGAGGACTATCAGGGCAAGGGCCTGTGATGCTAAGGCCTTGGCCTTGAGTTTCCTCTATCTCCAACATTTTCCTCTAGGGGAAATCTAGATAAAATGAAGTGGTAGAGTTGGGAGAATGGTGCAGACTGTAAGATAAGATTCCAGCATATGTAGATTTAAGTATTAAAGACTGTTTAGGGGAGGGGTGGAGTGGTAAAGGTGAGGGCAAAAATTAATGAGGGCTTACTTGCTGACATTATTTGGTTAACTGACTGAACTGGACTCAACTGGATTCTGCATAGCCCTGAGGGTGGAAGCTAAGGAGAGGACAAAGGAGGGTATCCCTCAACTGGCCTTTAAAATAAGCAGTCCTTTTCTTGAAAGGGAAAAGCCAAAGACAGTCCAGTTTTACAAATCCAAGAAAAATGAAATGTCATAGAATGCTTGTGAGTGGTAGAGATGTTTGTTATCATTAGCAAGTTAAAATGAGAATGATAAGGGAGCTTGTCATCTTCACCCACAATACCTAGGTCATAAAGCACTAGCAATAATGACATCATTACATATAATACCCACTCCCTCACATCTAATTTACCAGAAAGTAATAATATACACAGAAACTTAAAAGTTACACACATAAGGCCTACAATTTAATGAGTAATTAATATGTCCTAAGTTTTACATTTATTTTACTCCTCATAGGAACCCTGATAAGAACTAATATTAGAAGTTGACAGAGAAGGACTGAGGTTCAGAGAGGTCAAGCAATTTGCCCAAGGTCATACACTTGATACATGGGATTGCAGAATTTTCACTTATGTCTGACAGTAAGTTATCTGACAGTGAATCAAATAACTCTTGGGCTAAATTGCCTCATATATATCCAATTTAACCTCGGGCAAGCACTCCCTCTTCTGCCTCTACCATAATATTTTACGTAAGTGTCACATACATGGCTTGCATGTCATGTATTCCTCTTATGTCCCCAATTAGACTGTGAACTTCTTGAGGGTGGAGACCGGCTACAGATCCTCAGTTATACATAATCGGTGCTCAGTAAAATTATTTCAATGAAGGATACCAGGAACGTGGCTAGAAATGTGGGAGCCCAAGAGTAAGAACAGTTACTGAAGGAAGATAAAGACAGGAGTACTCATTCAACAATTTAATGAGTACCTGGACCGGTGTTAGGTGCTGGGGATACAGTGATGACTACGCCAGTTAGGGTCCCTCATGGGACATCATTGTAGAGGTCGGGTTATGATCAAGGATGTAAGTCATCCAAAGGACAAGTTACCTCCGTGTTCCTCAGCATTAACGAAAACTGAGGAGTCGCAAGTACCAGTATCTGTAGGATTCTGGCAGTCCTGCTGTGCAAATATGTGAATGAGATATTAGTAGGTCAAGTGAACCGCTTTCATGAGATTGAACTTGACCCGACAGAGGTCCATGGCCCGGTGCTGATGAGAGCTGCAGAAAGCGGGCGCGCGTTCGAGATCAAGGGTTGTGGCCAACCGGTCAGGTCCTGCCGTCAGCTTTTCAACGCGTTGCTCCGCTCAGTACTAGGACGCCGGGCGGTGGAGGGTGTGTGTCTTCCCCGCCCACCACAAGAAAACAGGGTGCGCTGGCTGGCCCCCCAACTCCTCGCTGCCCTTCATGAAACGCCCCCAATTGTGACTCATAGGTGGAGTTCGGTACCCGCGAGGTTCGGACTCTGTGAGGGCTACAGGGTGAGGGTTGCGCGACTGCAGGGTATCCAAAGAATCTAGGTTTGCCCTCGTATCACACATCCTTCCCTTTCTCCCTCCTCCCGCAACCTAACCCGGGTGCTCCTCCCCCAGCTCCTCTCACCACCAGCGTCGGGATGGGTGGGCGGGGCGAGGGTTCCGGGCTGCGCGAGAGTTCCGTCCGAATCCCGCGAGACTTCCCTGCCGCCGCTGCCGCCGCCTCTTACGTCTTTCCCTTTGACAAGTCGCCGCTGCTGCAGCAAAAATAAAGGACGCGGCAGCCGCAGCTGCTGCCGAGCGGGGCTCGGGTCGCAGGAGCCGCGCCCAACCCCCGCCAGCTCCGGAGCCCCGTACGGTAACGCCTCCTCTTCTGCTTTCCTGGCCGCCTGTGCGTGCGCCCCGTTGGCCGGGCAAGGCCGGCCGGGGCAGTCCCGGGGCTGCCGTGGAGCGGGGTCGCCGGAGTCCTGGGTGGGCGGCCAGCGAAAGGCCTGAGGGAGTCCTCCCGGCGTTGTAAGACCCCTGGCCCCAGGGGCCTCCAGTCGTCCGGGCGTTTACAGAGCCATGTTAGAAGCCAAGCCGCCGGCCTGAGAGGGCGGAGGGACCCGCCCCTCCGGCGGCTTGCTATGCCAGTCCCTCAGCCCTCGGGGGATCGCATCTTTGATCACGTCCCCCCGCCCCCCATTTATCCGCTAACGAGCGCCCCTCCCGCGGCCGGTTCCAGGGCTTGGGGGGGCGGAGGCCCGACTCTCGGGATCCGAGGAGAGCTGCGACCCTCGTGTCCCCTGTCGCCGGCCACCTAATGAGGGGTGGAGGTTGTTTTTCTCTAGGAGTGTGTCTTTCTCCTTTCCTCTGCATTTTGGGTGGGGACAACTCATTACCTGATAAATTATTTTGCAAATCTCCCGCCTCGATAAAATAATGTATACCCTCTTACCGGGAGCGGGGAGAGATGCATTGTTTAGTCTTTGGAGTGAGATGATGAGGATGATGACAGGAGCTGTTCTAGAGAACATGGTGAAACCTTTTCTGTGGTGGGCGGCAGGTTCATGGGAGACACGAGGACAGGAGCTGGTATCACCTCTCCCAGGAGGTTATGTAAAAGACATGGTATCCATCCTAGAGAGCAGTGAAACACGGGCAGAATTTGACTTAATTTTAAAATAATACTGAAGAAAATATGGATAATCGGAATAATAGGAATACCAAATCTGAACAAACTGACCCACACTTGTAATTCCAGTTCCAGAGATAGCAGTTAATGGTTAACATTTTGGTGTATTTCCTAACAGACAGTTAATTTTTTCAAATAGTACTTGGCTTATCTTTGATTGGGACTTCCCCATTCTATATATATTCCAAAAATGATTTGTTTTATTTGAGTCACTTATTTGGCCTGCTTGGTTAAAACTTGTTACTTGTTCATTATCACTGGCTGTACTCTGTCTCTTTTATTGGGCCCTCTTCCAAAATGATTGTTAATGAAATGGTTTTGAAAATCAGATGTTAAAAAGTTACCAACTTGGATCTAGTATGTATGTATTTTTATATTTCTGCCTGGGGTGGATAGTGAAAAGGAGCAGTATTTTTGTAAAGCAAATAAACTATGATTATCCATAGTGAGAAGAAACTTATTTACCTCAAGATTTTATGAAATTGATTTTCATTGGTTATTTTTAGACCAAAATTGTTATGTGACATTGTTTGTTTCATAGTCTTTTGTGATTGGAATGGGATGGAGGTAGGTTTCTATAGTGTGTGTTTATACAACTAAAATTGAGTGTCCTAGGTGCCTGTGTGCACATATGAGGGCTGTCCAGAAAGTATCCAGCCGTGTAATATGAAAAATAGAGGCATTTTATGGCTGGATTTTTTTTCGGACATCCGTAAGTGTGCATATGTATATCTTGGAAGCGAGTTAAAATGCATCATTATATTATTTGAGAAAAAGCCAGCATTAGGTAGAGCAAATAGTCTTGTAATATTTCCCCTAAATCACATGATAGGATTATATGGCAGAATGAGACATCTAGGGATGTTGGAGATCTGGAGGCTTTTAAAAATAGGATAGATTGTCATGTGTCTGGGGTTGTCATTGGAATGGATTAAATGGCCTATTAAGGCCTCTTATAATTCTAAACTTTTATGAATTTTTCTTTCCCTAAGGTTCTTATCACATTGTTTCTTAAATTTCTAGTCATGCTGTTGGCATGTGACACTTAACCCAAAATATTTACTTATTTCACTCCCATTATAGACATCCTGGTGGTGCATGTAGGAGAAAGGAAAGGTAAATGTCTCCTGAAACCCTATTTGATTAAAGAAATTTCTAAGACTGTGCTGTTGATTGGGCTGGATTGGTCAGTAGAGGATGCAAATAATAAATAACGATACAATTTAAAGTTCCCAAGCACCCCACCACCCCATGCTAAATTACTCCTTAATATTTGAAATTTCAAAAGAACTGGATACATTGAACAGCTGATCTTTTAAAACTCAGATTGAGTTTTAAAATAATGATCATTTGTGGTTTGGGGTGTGGAGAGACATTTGTGCTAGGATAAAAGCAAATTGACTTGTGAAGCAAAACTTGAGTTTTATAGTTAGACAACTATATAATAGAAAATTACCATAATCTATTGAAGATAATTTTTTAATGTAAATACAAGTTTGGTTTAACAAATGAAATATACATTATCATGATGAAAACAAAAATTGGTCATATCATTTACAAAGAAGTTTGCAAAGCTAGTAAAGTCACAATAGCTAGCAAATATTTTTGACTAAAAAATTAATAAGAGAACATAAAGTAGATAATTTACTTTTTAGATGAAAGATCTAATTTTTATGTTTTTAGTTCTGTCATTTATGGGGCCTTCTAAATTAATGGGAATATTAAATTACAGATGAAATCCCTCAGCAAGGAAATACAAGGGCTTTCCAGAAAGTATCCAGCCATATAATATAAAACAGAGAGGCATTTATGGCTGGATTTTTTTCCGGACAGCCCTTGAATACTAACCAGCCCATGCTAGCGCTCATGCACTCATTTATTTCTGTTTTTATCTTTCTTTTTATATTAAAAACCATGAGTTCATATTGATATCTTCTATTCCAATCCAATACCACAAGGTTCACGCCAACTTTTCCTTTATTTTTATTTGTAATTTTTTTTCTGAAGTGAGAAACCTGGCTCTCATTATCACTATCTATAGTATACTAATTTATTCACTTTTAGAATGCACATCAAGTAGTTAAAATTGCTAACCCATATCCTTATGAGAAACATTTGCTAATTGGAATGCAGTATTTGTGTACAGCTTTTTTCTTTTTTTGTGTTTAGCCTTATAATATCTGACTCAAAATACTGTTTTGCAAAATAACTTAGATTAGTTCTTTTCTTCCCCACTTCTTTTAGTGTGGTTATGTTATTAATCTGTAATACATTTAGATTCTTTTCTTACATTTTGTTTTCCATTTTGGGTTCTTCCCAATCTTGGTTGATTTTTCATTATTTACTTATTTATTTTTGGTATATGAAATGTTACTATTACTAAACATTACTACATAAAAAGATCTACTTAGAGAATCTCTTCAGTTTTTGGTTTATCCTTCCATTTTTTTTTTACACAAATGAATAGATTGTATGTGTTTGATGTATTTTTTCTCATACAATTTTTTTTTATCGAGATACAATTCATGTACCATAAAATTAACCCTTTTGAGTGTACAATAGAGTGGTTTTTAGTTTATCACAAGGTTGTGTACCTGTCACCACTATCTAATTCAAGGATATTTTCATCACCCCCAAAAGAAACCCTGTATCCATCCATTAGCAATTATTTCCCATTTCCCCTGCCCCAGTCCCTGGTAACCACTAATCTACTTTGTGTGTATGAATTTGTCTATTCTGGACATTTAAGTAAATGGAACCATATAATGTGTGGACTTTTGTTTCTGCTTCTTTCACTTAGCATAATTTTTTTCAAGGTTCATGTAGCATGTATCAGTGCTTCATTCCTTTTTATGGCTGAATGATACTCCATTGTATGAATACACCACATTTGTTCATTCATGCATCAATTGATGGACATTTGGTTTTCCATTTTTTGGCTGTTATGCATATACTGCTGTGTACATCCATGTGTGGACATGTTTTTGTGTGGACATGTTTTCAGTTTCCTTGTGTATGTACTTGGAGTGGAATTGCTTGGTCATATGGTGACTATGTTTAACCTTTTGAGGAACTGGCAACTTGTTTTCCTCTTCCTTCTTATATGAAGAGTGGCACGTTATAGATGCACTTTTGAACTTTACTCTTTTCACTTAACAGTATATCTTGGAAGTCACTTCAAATTAGTTCATTCTTTTTTTTTTTTTTTTTGCTTTTTGGTATGTGGGTAGCTCCCTGGCTGGGAAACAAACCCAGGCTGCAGCCCTGACAGCGCCAGCGCCAAAGCCTTAAGCCGCTACACCATCAGGGAATTCCCACCTAGTTCATTCTTTTGAAGAGATTCTTTTAATAGTCTTCTTTTTTCTTAACAGCTGTATACTGTGTGGAATAAATTATTCAATCATTCCTTTATGGGTGGGCATTTAGGTGGTTTCCCATGTTTTAAAATTATAAACTGCCACAATAAATGACCTGTTCATATGCATTTTTATATTATTAGAGGTGTATCTTCATGTATAAGTTTTCCTATAAGTGATATTGCTGGATCAAAAGTTAAGTACATGTGTAGTTTTGTTAGGTATTGCCAAGTTTTTCTGCAGAAGTGTTGTGCTAGTTTGTATTTCCACCAGTGATGTATTAGAGCACCTGTTTTTCCTTTCTTTCTTTCTTTTTTTTTTTTTTTTTTTTGCCTGAGATTACTGATTTTTTTAAATGCTCTGTAGCCTTTTCAGTGATTCAAATGTGTTGTAGAAGGGCACTTACTGCCTTCTTTTGGCAGGTTCTTAGAGCTTGAATATGAAATATGTTGTCCACTAATATAGGTAGTTTTTATATGCAGGTGAAATCAATTGGAATGTAATTTCTTTCTTTTTTTTTGTGGGCAGTGGAGGGGGTTGGTTCCCTGTGGGGAAAGAACCCAGGCCGCGGTGGTGAGAACACCGAAGCCTAGCCATTGCACCACCAGGGAACACCCCTGGAATGTAATTTCTGGTCTAGCCAAGACTATTCATTTGAAACCTTTGCATTTAATGGAGGTGCTGCATTGATTTCATAATACCCGTGCTTTGAATACTTGTGGAATTTAACAAAGGATAACTAAAATTGTGAGGAGAATGTTTTTTCCTTTAGAGTAAGCCGGATATAGTAGTTGTTTGTTCACATTGTGTGCTCGTTATTTTGAACAGTATGCACATACATATTGACACCATGGTATAGTAGTTTTTTTGACCAATAATGGCCATATCTGGGACCTTTCATATTTTCATAAGAAAGAAGACCAATCTTAAGGAAGATGAAACTGAGATTTCTGGATTAGGATAATCCTATCAGATTTTAGTGGTGCCAAGAAACTAAGACAACATGAAAAACATCCCCATCTTACAAGGTAACAATTTCTGCTCACCAGGTCTAGAAATTTAGGTACTTTCCTAGCACTCTTCAAGTGTGTGGAACCAATGAAAAAACAAAGATTATACTGGAGGAGCTGACATTCTAGTAGGTTTCTGATGAACTGATGTTCTCAGGAAAACATGCTGAGTGCTGATTGTGAGTGAAATCAGTAGAGGTCTATTGTAGTCTTAATTAAAGTAAAATCACCTTTGGTGCTATAAAATCCCCAAATAACACCTGGTTTTACTGGTTACAAAGAGAAGGCCATGGAAAGTCACAGGATGGTAACTTAATGTGGTTCACCAATCTCTTGCCCATTTTAAATGAGTTGTTGTCATCGTCGTAGTAGATTCCTGGTATTCCATGAGAGAATTAAACCCTAATGTTCTAAGATATTTTAACATTCATTTATATAGAGAATTAACTTCCCTCTAATGTATCTAGAATGGCACTAGTTGTGTACCATCCTTGGGAGAATTGAGAAAATATTCACTATAGTATTCAAGTTCTTTGGTTCCGATGACAAACCCCAGGTGAGAAAAGTCATGATCATTGTAGTCAGTTAGCTTTTTTCTCCTTAACTCTACCACTTATTAATAGAGTGATGTTGGACAAATTTTAATCTCTTAGCCTCAGTTTCTTGATCTATAACATGGGAATAATAATAATAGTTGCTACCTGATAGGGCTGGTGTGAGGATTAAATAAAAAAGTCTTTCCAATCTACATTTACCTATTTTTATGGCTTTAAAAGCTATATGCTGATTGCTCCCACATTTATATCTTCAGCCCAGACCCTTTCCTTGAGATCCACTGTCATAGTTCATCTGCTCTTTCTACATCTCATTTGGCTGTCCAATAGACATTCAAACTAAATTTACACAATACAAAAGCTGTGTTTTCTATCCTCATCATTTCCTATGAAACTATTCTTAGTAAATGACAGGACCATTTAACCAGTCACTCAGGCCAAAAGCCTAGGTATCTGTGATTCTTCTGTTTACATTATACCCTATAACTAGCTCATCCGCAAATCCTCTTGGGTCTATTACTTAAATATATTTTTAATATGATTATATATCATCATCTCTACCTTATTCCTCTGGTCTAAACTACCTTCTCATCTGCTTAGATAATTACAATAGTCTCTTAACTGGCTTCCCTGCTTTCTCTTGACCTGCTACAGTCTGTTCTGCACTTCATAGCGAGGATGATATTTTTAACAGTCAGATAGGCTACTCCTCTGTATAAAACTTTACACCAAGCTTGTCTAATCCACGCCCTGCGGGCCACATCGGGCCCAGGATGGCATTGAATGTGGTCCAACACAAATTTATAAACTCTTAAAACCATGAGATTTTTCTGTGACTTTTTTTAGTTCATCAGCTATTGTTAGTGTTAGTATAATTTATGTGTGGCCAAGAAAATTCTTCTTCCATTGTGGCCCAGGGAAGCCAAAAGGTTGGACATTGCTGCTTTACAATGACTTCCATTTACAATTAAAATAGCCAGATTCCTAGTCATGGCCTACAAGTTAGTCTCTGTCTGCCTTTCTCTGTTCACTCTTCTTCTGCTGCACTGAACTTTTCTGTATTCTTTGATCATGCCAAGTGCATTCCCAGGGCTTAATATTTGTTCTGCTCTGCTTGGAGTGCTCTTGCATTGAGTTTTTGCACTGCTTGCTTCCTCACATCCTTCAGGTGTCTGCTTAAAGAGAGGTTCTTAGAGTCTTACCTCTTTAGAGAAATCTTCAATGATCACACTATAGAAAATAGTTATCCCTCCCATCCCCCACTGCTTTTGCTTTAATTTTATATCAGGGGTCTCCAAACCCTGGACCATGGACCAATATCAGTGGGTACCCTGTTAGGAACTGGGCCACATAGTAGGAGGTGAGTGGCAGGTGGGCACAGGAAGCTTCATCTGTATTTACAGCTGCTCCCCTTTGCTGGTGTTACTGCCTGAGCTCTGTCTCCTGTTACATCAGCAGTGACATTAGATTCTCCTAGAAGTTCGAACCCTATTGTGAACTGTGCATGCCACCCGCCCCCCACCCCTACACCCTGGCATGCCCTCGTGGAAAAATTGTCTTGCAGGAAACCAGTCTCTGGTGCCAAAAAGTTTGGGAACAGCTGTTTTATAGCACTTACGCTTCCTGAAATTTAATGACTTACTTGTCTACTTGTTTATTCTTTGTCTTCCTCACTAGAACGTGAACTCCATGAGAGCAAGAATCTTATATGTCTTTTTTATTCCAGTGCTAGAAAAGACCCCAGCACATAGTAAGTCAGGGATGCAGCACTAGGAAGTTGTCTGTGGAGTAAAATTGTCTCTAACTTAGATTAAGTGATTTCTATCTTTTTAAGCCAAAGGAAAACTATTAAGTCAGTCAAACAACACTGAATTTTGTATGTTGGGTACTCCCATGTGAAATGTTAAGTTTTAGAATTTATAATGTTACCAATAGCACAAATTATGCATAGGATGTGCTAAGTAGTATCTAAAAGATAAGCTTGGAGTTTAGTTCTGGTGCTTGTTGCAGAGGACAACTCTTTGGTTGTCCTCTAATTACGATGGTAGTGATGTCAATGTAATGGTAATATATTCTCTTGCTCTGGCAAGCTATTTTTCCTCACTCTAAACTCTTGATTTAAAATCTGTGTTGATTTTGATTTTGGTGTGTGTGTGGGGGATACATTTTTCTCCCCAAGCTATTTTTTTTCATAATATAGTAGCATTTATAGGAACCTTTTAAATTTTGCCATTTTAAGATCTTTCCCGTTAGTCATTATACCATAAAACTGGTCATGGACAATTTTAATATGATACAATTCAAGTAAGCAGCTTTGCTGACTGACAGTATTAGAAATATGGGATAACCTAATCTAGAACTAGGAAGATTATATTTATTATCTCTATGTTAAGATAATTTAAAAGCATATGAGCCAGTATCTTTTATGTGAGGTTATCATTGACATTTCTTATACAACCAAGTATCCAATCATATACAGTATAATGAAATTTTGTCAATAACAAAATTGTCAATAACAAAATTTTGTCAATAACAAAGTTTCTGCTTTTTAAAAGTTGCTCATTCTTTTGAAAGGAAGGTATTATGTAGGATGGTTTGTATAATTTAGTGATGGTGGTGTGGTGGAGTAGACAGATACCCATATAAGGGAATAATCCTGGGTAAGACTGAGCATTTGCTGTATACCGGGCACTATTCTAAGCACTTTCATGTATTATTTAGACTATGTTTAAATCTGGTTGAACTATTTAAACCATGCTTAACCCATTTATTTTGCAGATAAGGAAATTGAACTACAGAGAGGTTAAGTGACTTGCCTAAGATCACACAACTAGTAAATGGTAGAGCCTAGGGTAGAACTCAGAAGCAAAGAGCGGTGAGTGTTGGTAGAAACTGTTAAGAAGCAGACCATGGAAATGGCCAGCCTCAGTTCAGCGGTTTTAGTTGATCTAAAATCTCAGCCATGTAATATCCTATGGGAGGATCATTCTATGTAGATGTTCAGGAACTCATGGTGACAATTAGAATTTTAAGTGTGCCACAGGTTGCTTTGACTTCTTGAGGAGTGTTTCTAGTTCTGGTCTGCCAAAAAGGGGAAATGGATGTTAGAAGAAAACAGTAATTGGTATAAGGATTGGACTTTGCTATGGAAAAGCAAACATTAGTAATTTTTTATACCCAGATATATGAAGGTTTTCTTGGTAGACCTTGAAACTTATTGATATTAAGGAGCAAGTTTAGTCTGCCACTTGTCTGAAGTGCAAACAGTTTTGAAATAATAATGATTTACATTTGTATATAGATTTTTATTTCACAGACTACTTTGGTAAACATTACTAATTGGTTTTCATAACATGTCTGTGAGATAGGCAGGGTAGATATTCTGCCATTTTACAAGCTTCCACAGGGAGAGGTAGCTGCCTGAGGAATGAACCCTTAATAATCTCTAGTTGCTAGTGCCTCTTTAATGAAGGTTCTTTTCATAAGAAGGAAGTTGCTATTCCTTTGCAAAAACTGCCATAGGGTGAGTGGTGAAGTGTTGCAGTGTACAGTGTTATGAGCTTGATTTCTTAAATAAGTAATTGGGAAGCAGATGTGTGGCATGGTGAAAGGACAAAGATGGCCTGTTGTAATTGGCATGTTCTTAATGTTTGTTAAACTGCAGCCTAGGCATTTTAAAGAAATGTAATTTAGGTTAAAACTATAATTTTTATTTTTTTATTTTTTTATGTGGGTAGTTCCCTGGCTGGGAATCGAACCCAGGCCACAGCGTTGACAGCGCCAAAGCCTAGCCACTACACCACCACGGAATTCCCAAAACTGTAATTTTAATATCAATACTGTTGTAATATTTTTAAAAAATATTAATTAAAACTTTCTACCAGTTAGGCTACAGTAATATTGATGTTTTGATTGTATTGTAGATTAGCATAGAGGTGGGGCACTTTTCTTTTTTGAGGTGAAAAAAGAAAGTTTAGTAGCTTCTGAAGAGGCAGTAGTGAAATATTGATAAAATTTTACTATGGTCCCTGTTTCCTTTGTTCATTTTGGAAATATTAATACTTGGAATTGCTCTGGTTGATTTAAATTGGTCTGAGGTATTAACAGGAATTTTTCAAAACTTTTAAAGATACCCTGTATAAGGGAATAAAGTCAGGTGCAAATTCATAGAATCACTTCAGTTTAAAGCAGGGGTGTCCAGTCTCTTGGCTTTCCTTGGCCATATAGAAAGAAGAAGAATTGTCTTGGGCCACACATAAAATACACTAATACTAACAGTATAGTTGATGAGCTAGAAAAAAGGTTGCAAAAAAATCTCATATTAAGAAAGTTTATGAATTTGTGCTGGGCCTCATTCAAAGCTGTGCTGGGTCTCATGCAGCCTGTGGGCTGCATGTTGGACAAGCTTGCTTTAAAGTGATTTATGATGGACTAAATGTGAATTTGTTTTGCAAAAATATAAGGAATTACTGAATATTTTGTATTCATAGTATCTTTCAGTTCTGTGTTTTCTTTTTCTGTGGTGCTCTCTTGTAATTGCCTCCTTATCACCACCCTCTCTCCCTCTTGATCTGCCATCTGTTGATTTGGCTCTTTATTTCAGAGTAGGAAGGCAGGAAAGGTTTTTTGTACGCAACATAAAACTTGTCCTTTTTGGAGCTCGGTTAGCTGGAGTACTTATGTAATAAGTCTGGTGATGATAAATTCCAGAAGTACCACAGGCCCATAGAACTAGAAAGATGGTGATGACTCTGCAATATTGTCTGCAAGTTTTTTTCTGTGACTGTTGCTTTATTTAATAAAGAAAAATTAGAAAAACAAGTCATATGTAAATACTATTTTTTTCATGGAAAACAATAAATGGGTTAAATATGAACAGATTTGTAATAAAGAATAATTATATAGGAGAGGTTAGCATGTTGAGAGTTAGTGAAATTCATATCAAATGATTTCTTATAGTACTTTATAAATATAATTTGGTCATGGTAAATTTATGTTCACTTATACCTGACTGCATTAATCTACTATAGGAATATGTAGAGACTATTTGCAGTCATAGGCAGGTAATTTAATTACCCAGATAATGTTTTACATTTTTTAAAGTCTGTTTATTGCAAAATATTTTAAACATATATTAATATAAAAGTAGAATAGTCTAAAGAGGTCTCATTTACCCATCATTGAGTTTCAAGAATTATTTATTATAGGCAGTTTTGTTTCCTCTATATTTCTATTTACCACCACCCCACCCCAAATTTATGGACTTTTTTGAACCAAATTTCAGACAAATTTAATTTGTAAATTTCCGATATTTTGGTATGGATCTCTAGAAGATAATCTCTCTCTCTTTATAAAATAAGCATAATACCATTATCATACCAAAAAGATTATAGCAAGTTCTCAATATCATCAAATATGTAATCAGATTTCATATTTTTCTGATTTTATACACACACACACACACACACACACACACACACACACAGTTTGTTTGCTTGAAGTGGGATCCACATAAGTTCCATACTTTGCAATTGTTTGACATATTTATTAAATCACTTTTAATCTTTGGGCTCTCCCTCTCTTTTTTTAATTCCTTAAAATTTTTTGTTAAACCGGGATATTTGCTCTGAGTTTCCCATTATGCTGATTACATCTCTGTAATGTCATTTAACATGTTGTTCTGTCTCCTGAATTTCCTGTAAAATGATAATTTGTGAGATATTTTTTGATTTAAAAAAATTATTTTTAGTAAGAGTTAATAAGAATGGTTTGTGTTTCCATCAGGAGGTATATAAAGTCTTATTATCTCTCTTTGTGATGTTAATAGCTATTGATGGTCATTGCTTAGATTTATTAATTCATCAGATTGCAAAATAGTAAAATTCTGTTGTTCTTTTCTCTTGTATTATGTGGTATTCTTCTGGAAAGTTGTCCTACAATGTAAATTGTGTATTTAGGGCATTGTATTTATGTTAGAACTGTTTCTGGGATTATTTGACAAGATTCTATGGTGGAGTTCCTTTAAGGGAAGAGTACAAGTCCATCTCATTGAAAATTCAGGGAAAACTTGGGAATATTGAATAACTAGACTTTGTTTAAAGGACATTTGGCTAATAAATAGGTTTTCAGACATTGTGAGATAAAAGCTTGTGATCTAACGTGTGTTGCTGGTCATTGGTGTTTGTTTTACAGGACAGCATGCCTAGTTAGAAATTTCAAAAGTTATTTGTTCAGGGCAGCAGTTATTAGTATGTTGAGCCATATTTATTAACATGAATTTGAGAATAGGCCTTGTGTATGAATCAAATTTAAAAAATTTTTGAGTTTACATAACAGCGTATTTTGTATTAAAGGTTGTCAAAGAACTGAAGCAACTTCTCCCAATGTAGCTCCTTGACAAAAGGCTATTGGGGTCTCATAAACTTTGTATAAACAATGTGCACTTTATACTCTCTTGGAATGTGATAATGCATATTAATATATAAAAGACAGTAAAAAAAACCTGTTTAATATTAACTCAGCCTTTCCCAAATTTATTTGATCTCTGAACCTTTTTCTTGTCATATCGCCTTGAAGAACTAGTGGAACATATTTTCTAGAGGAAACAAGTTTTAGGAAATGTTGAATTAGGAGATTTGAATGCAGAATAACTAGAAAAATGTCTGAGGATAAAGAATTTGTATGACTTCATTACAGGGATATAGAGATTTTTTTGGGGGGCGGGTTGGTTGGTTACCTGAATGGAAATTGAACCCAGGCTGTGGTGGTGAGAGTGCCAAAGCCTAGCCACTGAGAAATTTTTGATATGTAAATAATAAGACATTTTTTAATGAGAAAAAAGCAAGAGGCAAGTGTTGGTTGTTTTATCCTGTAAGCATTATACTTTTAGGGAAGCAATGTTAGGAAAAGACTTTAGTCATACAAGGTCACACAATTAATTTCACTAACATCCTAGAAAACGTGCTACATACCTCTTTGGGGAATATCACTATGGTCACCTTTGAAGTACTCCCCTTGGGAAGCTTTGCACTAATACCAGCACCTAGTCCACCCTTCAAAGCAGTTTGGGAACTCTTTTTCTGGAATAGTCATCAGAGCTGCTGTCATGCCCAAAATCTGAGAATTAAGTTTGCGAACTTGCCACTGTTCCCTTATGTTGGCAGCACTGTACAAACAACTCGGTTAAGTGTTATAAACTTGCCAAGGTACAATGACAGCTCTGATAGCCAATCTAGAAAACAAATTCCAAAATTGCTTGTAAGGGTGAATTAGATGCTGGCATTATTGTATAGTTAGCTTTCCAAGGGAAGTACTTCGAGGGTGACCGAAGGTGATACTCAACAGTGAGATATGTAGAACTTTTCAGGATGAGTTAGCGAAATTAATTGTCAGATGGTGTATATAACATTTACTACATGCCAGTTACTGTTTTCAGTCCTTGTTATATAAATTATAATTTGTTCAATCTTTTTTTTTTTTATGTGGGTAGTTCCCTGGCTGGGAATCAAACCCAGGCCACAGCGTGGACAGTGTCAAAGCCTAGCCACTAGGCCACCAGGGAACTCTCTCGTTCAATCTTCACAACAACTTTATGCAGTAGGTGCCTATTGTTATCTCAGTTTTACAGGTGAGGAAATTGAGGCACAGAGAAATTAAGTAAATTGTTCAAGGTTACATTGGCGAGCTGGTGACATAGCAGAGCCAGGATCTGAACTTAGGCATCCTGGCTCCAGAATCCATGTGCCTAGCCACTACTCTATGCTGCAAGATATGGCAGATCAAAATCATGAAATAAAAATTAGGTTAAAAGGGGTTTTAAAGTATTTTTCGAGGGAACAGACATCTTTTCTTCAACTTACAGGTAATCAGGGCTGTAAGAGAAGAATGTGGAGAGCGAACTGTCTCTGAGTGAAGGTAGAAAACATGGAGATCTGTTTATTCATAAAAAGGTATAACTCCCAAAGAGATAGATTAGATGCAAATAGAAGACTGAGTTAAGAGGATACTTATATCATACTTTCAGACAGAAGTGAATTGAAGCTCAGTTAATAAAACTCCCTCATTTTATATCTGAGATCTGAGGTAACAGTTTGTTCATGTGCTTGCAATAATAATCATAACTCACATTAGTATATTATATTAAAGCACTTTCACATGGATTCTCTTTTGATCCTCTAAACTAGGGATGTCCAACCTTTGGGCTTTCCTGGGCCATATTGGAAGAAGAACTGTCTTGGGCCACACATAAAATACACTAACACTAATGATAGCTGATAAGCTAAAAAAAGGTTTATGCATAATTTTTGTATTGTTTTAAGAAAATTTACAAATTTGTGTTGGGCCACATTCAAAGCTGTCTGGGATCGCAGGTTGGACTAGCTTGCATCTAAACAGTCTTGAAAAGTAAGTTGGTAGGTACCATATTTTCCATTGCAAAGCTGGTTCTTGAATTTAGATTTCTGTATCTTAAACGCTAAAGTTTTCTACATTATATCACATTGCCTCATTTCTTAATGAATAACATGTTAAAGAAGAGTAGAGCTTGTTTTTAAAATGATATGAGGATTTGGGTCAGAAAGAAAAGCTGCATGTTAACAAATGGAAGGAACTTCCTCCAAGTGTCAAAAGTACTGTATGCTATTGTAAAAAATAATTTTTTAGACAGTATACGGAGATAATAAAAAAGTGAAAACTGTTCCAATGTGCAGAGTAACTGCTATTAAATTCTACTGTGTAGTTCTCCAGATTTTTTCCTATATCTATTTATATGTAGAATTTTTGAAAATTCTATATGTACTGGTTTATGACTATAATAGCTGACTTGTTAGTGAAGTCTAGGTAAATAGATAAAAACATCTCTTTGGGGTTAGGTTAATTTAAGGAGACAATGAGTAATGTAAAGCTTATTTTTATTCTTATGTGGGATTTGGGATTATTGATTTTTTTCTTTTGTAGTTTCATAGGAAACTACCAGATTAAAAAATAACTCAGACCTCTTTAAGTAAACATTAAGAAGAATAAAGTATGATTCTTTTGGAGCACTCTGTGTGGGCATTTTTAGTGAGTTTGTGTGTGTGAGCAAGTTTGTATGAAACTGTCACTGATTATCATTACTTTTGGAGTGGTTGGAGGGGAAAGGAGCCCATTGTGTTGGGTTATTGATCGCATCTAGTAATTTGCTTTGTTACTTGCTCTCTTTGCCCAGGCAGATTTTTGGGATGGTCTTATTTTAAAAATGTTTTTCTTTTGACGATTGGATTATATCTTACTTACATCTCTCAATATTTCCTTTTTGATTCTAAGTTGATGGTAAGGCTTATGATTTTAGTTATGCTAGTTCCTTTGCTTTTCCATGTTAATATTAAAATAAGCTTGTCTGTATCTACAAAAACCTGGCTCGGATTTTGATAGGTATTACATTAAATCTGTAGATCAATTTGGGGAGTAACTGACATTTTTACATTTAGTTTACCAATCTAGGAACATGGCATGTCTCTCCATTTAATTTCTTTCATCTGTGTCTTAAAATTTTCAGCATGTGGCACTTGGGTATTTCATTAATGTTTAAAATGTTTAAAAACCTTTATGAAAGCATAATATATATTCATGGAAGTATACATATAGCTAATGTACAGCTTGATTAATTCCACGGGGATGGATTTATTTTAAAATTCTGCTATTTTCTGTCAATCAGAGATACTTTCAAGAGGGAGTTAGGTAGGGTTCAAGATGAGGGAATAAGAAGAGAAGCTTCTTGTTTCCTCCTGAGTCAGGTCTTCATAGTGTGTCTTCATTGTTTTGTTTAAAAGTGAATTCTCAGAGAAGGGATTAGGAAATATGAATTGGTAGTGACATGGGAATGTGAAATACAATATGGAGAATATAGTCAATAAAGTTATAAAAACTATGTGTGGTGTCAGGTGGGCACTACTGACTTATTTGGAGGAGTACTTCATAAATTATATAAATGTCTACCCACTGTGCTATACATTTGAAAATAATATAAAATAATATTGGATTTCAACTATAATTAAAAAATATATAGTCACAGAATGTAGAGTATAGCATAGAGTATGGGCAATAGTATCGTAATAGCTATGTAAGGTGTCAGATGGGTAGTAGATGTGTTGGAGTTATTTGTGAGACATGGAAATGTCTAATCATTATGTTGTTTTGTACACCTGAAACTAATAATAATAAAAAAGTGAATTCTCAAGACAGTAAATATATTCAGAGAGAGTTAAGCTCCTTTCCAAATCAGTGTTGCCATTTAGCTTTTTCCTGCTGTAATTTACCTCCAGGCATGTTACAACGGAGATTTGTCTAAGATGTTCTCTGATATATGGGAATTCATACTATTTTGGAACAATGATGATGTGGGTTAAATATCTAAGAGATGGATACTACTGCCCTTTCATTTTTATTGAACCTAGTTATTCCCTGCCTTTTAGCTTCCTTCTGTGTAGTTTGTACAAAGCATGAGCTTAAGTAAACTTGTCATCTTGCTGTCTGACTTTTGTCTTCCTTTTAAGGCAACTTACTGTGTTTATGGGAGCAATATTTTTCTGCTTGTTCCTTTTTGAATAAGACTTATAAATCAACTCTGAGTTTATAGAGAGATGCTATCACTGTATTTAAAGGAAAATGATTATGTTGCAAGGAAATTAAAAGTGAGGTTTGCTTAATAGGGATACTCTGGGAATAAATGAGTTTGTTATATATGAAGACATGGTTAATTTGGAAAAACCATACTTAGCATTTACCTCCTGTGTATAATTTTATTGTAAAAGATACTCATTTTTGTCTGTCGTCTTTTACACCACTAGGGCTCAGCTGTGCCTTATTCAGCTATTTTTCTGCCCTCCTTTCCAAACTTTTATTTTGAAAATTTCTCAAATCTACGGAAAAGTTGAAAAATAATACAATAAATACCCATTTAGTTTTCATGTAGTTTCACAAATTGTAACATTTTGTTGCATTTACTTTTTTGTTTTCTCTAAACACACACAGTTTTGCTTTGAGTGAGAGTAAGTTGTAGTCATCAAAATACTCACTGCACACCTGTACCGCCCATACTCCTGGTATGTATCTCCTAAAAATGACATCCGGTGTAACCACAAAATCTTTATCATGCTTAAGGAACATACCATCTAATATGCAGTATCTTTATTTAAATTTTTCTAGTTGTCTCCTACATATCTTTTATACATTTTCTGTTTGTTTTTTTCTGATCCAGGATTCAATCACATTTACATATTGTTTTTGGTTTTCATGTCTCTTTTAAGCTTTAACAATCTCTTCTCTCTCTCTTTTTTTTTTTTTAAATGACATTAACTTTATTGAAGATCTAAGGCATTTGTCTTAAATAATGTCCTACAAAATGAATTTGCTAATTGTTATATATTCGGGCTAAGTATATAGACGGTGTGTACTTTTTGCAACACGTTTGTGGGCAGTTAATGCCATTTTTTTCCATTATAGATAATGCTAAGTTTGATCACTTATTTAGGTGGTGACCACTACCAGGTCACTTCACTGTAAATGCACATTTTTCCTTTTGTAACTACTATATTTTTCTGTGTATAAGATGACCCCTACTTTTCTAACCCAATATTAAGAAATCCATATCAATCAGTTAACTCCCATGTATAAGACAATCCCCAATTTTTGGTCTCGCAATTTTAGATGAAAGTATCATTTTATGCATGAAAAAATAAGATAATAAGTAATCTAGGGGTGATAGGTTGAGATTTTGTGAAAATCCTCTCTCCCACAACCTTTTCCCAATGGTCTTACCATCCATTGGTAGATTATCCTTGCTGTTTAATTCTTTTCTTTTTTTTAATTAAAAAAAAAAAAGCACTATACCAACATGGTACAAAGGGGTTTACAGCAAAATGTATATTTCTCTTTTGTACCCTATGTCCACTTTCCTTGTTTTTCTCAGAGTTAATTGTTACCAGTTACTAGTGTGTCTTTTCAGAGATTCTAAACCCCTTCAGTCATGCATTCATATTTGAGGGCTCTTCGGAAAGTATCCAGCCATGTAAAATGAAAAATAGAGGTTATGGCTAGATTTTTTCTAGACAACCCTTGTATATATTTTTTCTTTTTACACAAATGGTGGCATACTGCAGAACATTCTGTATCTTATTTTTGTGTGTGTATGGTAAAATATAGATAACATTTAACATTTCAAACATATTTCAATTGAAGTGTATAATTCATTGCCATTAAATGTATTCACAAGATTGCATAACCATTACTATGGCCTATATTACAAAATTTTTCATCATCTCCAATAAAAACTCTGTACCCATTAAACAATAATTTGTTTTTCCCCTCTCCCCTCAGCCCCTGGTAACCTCCATTACTTTCTCTGTCTTTGAATTTGCCTATCCTTGGTACTCATACTTCATGTAAAGGAAATCATACAATAGTTGTCCTTCTATGTCTGGCTTATTTCACTAATCATAATACTTTCAAGGTCCATCTGTGTTGTAGCATGTATCAAAATTTCATTTCTTTTTATGACTAAGTAATATTCCATTGTATGTATAGACCATATTTTGTTTATCTATTCATCTGTTCATGGACAGTTGAGTTATTTCTGTCTTTGAGCTATTGTGAATAATGGTGCTATGAACATTGGTATACATATATGTATTCGAATCTCTGCTTTCAATTCTTTTGAATATATACCTAGGAGTGGACTTGCTTAATCTACATCTTAATGTATTTTTAACTTAATATATCGTGGTTATCATTCCAATTCAATTCATTCAGATAGTTATAGATCTTCCTCATTTATTTCAATGATTGCCTTGAATCCAAGTATATGTGTATAATTTATTTAACCAGTTCTTACTGGTAGATCTTAGGTTCTTTCCCCTTTTTGTTTTTTACCTTTTTTCTTTTTGCTATTCTAAACAAGGCTGCAGTGAATAGGATATTTTTTAGTTTAAGCAATAAGAAATACCTTATTTCATGATTAAAACTGCAATGTGGAAGATTAAATCTAATGTGAAAATGTTGATTGAGCCTAGTCTCCTTGAACATACCTTCTAAAGATCCTTCAAATTCATTGCAAAAGCCCAATACATTATTGTTCTTTTATTTTAGGTCTTTATCTCTCAATTCAGCGTTTAGGGTGTCTCTTATGCCCTGGCCATTCTGTCCTTTTCATTCCTTCACTATTACCCATAGCTTCTGTTGGGTAACTTTATGCAATATTATCATATTATATTGTAATTGCTTACATATCCTTATCCTATTCTGGGTTCTGAGTCCTTTAGGAGCACTGTACTTTCTGTCTAGTAGGCCTATGTGGATACATTTTGTACATTCTTGTCAAGGTCCTGGTAGTAATAAATAGGAATGCCTTTGTTAAAATTAACACATACAGATAAAAAATATATTTTTTTAAATGTGGAAATAGGACTGACCTTAGTTCATTAGTGTGGGCTAGGGTGTATCTCTTTGAGTTTTTTCTTTTTTTCTTTCTTTCTTTTTTTTTTTTGGTGAAGAGGTAAAAAGTTTACTTTTAAGCCAGTTACTATTTGGTACTATTATGTCTCCTGCAACCCCATTTCTTTTGATACCATTAGATATTTCAGATAATCTTTTTTTTTTGGGGGGGGGACCAAATTACTTTATTTGAAGAAATGGTACAAATGAAAGAATGTAAGTAGATGATTTGGTACAACTTACAGAAAGGGAAAGACAAACCCAACATGTGTGTACTGTTCTGGTGACTAGGGAGGTCACTCCCATGGCTATTAGAAGCCAGCTGAAGGCTTAGCTCTCATCACTGTCTCCCATGGTGTGCTTGTCAAAGAGACTCTGCCATGCCAGGTTGGGGCGGGGGGGCTCATCTTGTGCAGTTTGGTAATATGGTCATTCAATCCTTTGATGGATTTCACTTGCTCATTCAGGTTATGAATCTCACTGAAGTCACACAAATGGGCGTCATTTTTGTCAGTGACCAGTTTGTGTAATTCCATTAGTGACTGATTCACGCTTTTTTCCAGGTGTAAGATACACTCCATTGCATTCAGCCCATTCTCCCAATTATCACAGTCTGATTTCTTGATTATCATGAAGGAAGATTCAGCCACCTCACTGGTTCTGCAGCCTCATCAGTTTCTCAGCATGTTTCCCTCTCCTCATGAGACTGGTGAAGAGAATATTTGGCCAAATTCTTCAAAGCCACATTATCATGATCAAGGTGGTAAGACATAGACAGGTAGATAGATGTAGGAACTGTAGAGTTCCAGGTTGATCTCGTGGTTGATGATAGCCTCTGAGTCTTGGTGGTCATTCTGGCACACCTGTGGGGAGGACATGATCGTCATAGTGGGTGGCTAAGGAAAGGTGGCTCTGTGGCTCTGGAGCAGTGGTAGGGACCTGGGGCATGTCTGAGGGCACTATGAAGAAATGGTGGAGGGCTGAATCTGAGCAGCTGGTTGGATAGGGGATGAGCCTAAAGAAGCACTGTTGTGCGGGAAACCCCAGCAACTCTGGGCAAAGACTGTCTCTTTTAGATAGTCTTTTAAGTTTTTTTTTTCTCCTCCAAATCACATTCACATTGATATTCTGAGATTGTGTGAGAAGCTAGTTATAGTACCAATTTACAATATTTTTGCTTTTTTCTCCATTCTTTATTTTAGGGATCCTCATAAGAATGAGTTTTTGAAGTGTAAATTGGATATATTATTGGGAGTTCAGTGAGGATAAATTTCCCGAAAATGTTATGATTGGCATGACTTAAGCTTTAGATTCTAGCAAATTAAAGGTTCTAAAGAAGGGATAAGATAATTTTCTCTAAACAATATATGATGAAGACTATTGGCCTCTTTATGCCTCTAGAAAAATCTACTTTTGTTGAATTATATTGTCTGGTTCATGGCCACTGGTTAGCTACAAATGAAAGTATCCTGCATGTGTGGACATTTCTGTTTGCATTTGTGTACTAATTGCATTTATTTGCATAACAGGGTTTTGAACTTGACATATTGATAAGTTGCGTTACTCATTTTGTAAAAATTTCTTTTATTAAAAAGTGCATTAATGTTTTAAAAACCCCAAGGTTGGTAGCAGCCATTGTTTATAATCATTATATTGAAAACAGAATCATGAAAAACATAGCGAATTTACTTATAGCTAGTTATCATAAACATTTTGTACTAGAACATTGTAGTGATATACTAAGAGTTAAAATAACTTATATTTGTCAATAAGAGTTACTATATTTCTAATGTTATACTGACTTCCATGATAGAATATAAAAGAAGGAACTTAAAATATTTCAAATTACTTCCCTTTGGTGGGTAGTGGTAGTATATGGTGAACAGTAGAGACCATACAATACCAAACACTTATTTTTACAGTTTCAAAGTACTTCTGTGTAGGAGATGTGGAAATTCCAAGGTGAGAAAGATAATTGTGGGTTAAGCTTATTAACACAGGTTTAATTATGGAGGGGGAATGGTAGATCTGAATTAGCTTGTGAAGGAAGTGTAGGATTTGTTAGGTAGAGAGGAAGGGATGGGCATTCTAGGGGACAGTAGCATGAGTAAGGTTAAGAGTGAACACATCCCAACTGAGTGATTAAGGATTGGTAGGATGCCTGTCTGACTAGAGCAGCAGGATGCTGAGGAAGGAGCATGGGGTAGTTAAGATGCGATAGGTTGGAGGAAACAGCCTTGGAAAGCAGAGTGAGTAATTTTAAGCCCAGGGAGCTGTATCACTCAGGGTTCTGGCAAGAACTAAATGGGCTAGTTATAGAGGTTTGGGTAGGATTAAGGAAAGCAACAAGGGATTGTGAAGTTCCCAAGGCCTAGCCATATTGGGAAGCCATTGATACTTTTAAGCCAGAGGGGTCAAGAACAGAAACATTGAAGTTGGATGGAAGCTGGAGCAGTGGAAGCCAAAACCAGCTGTAGGGGAAGGTGTTCTGAGGTGGAGAGGGAGCCAGGGAAATAAGGACCTTAATTTCTTTTTCTTCTCAACTTCTGATTTTCTGCTAGTGCCTTCCATTGGCCTGACCCAACTGGAGGCCAGGGAAACTTGGATAGTGTAGTCCTAGAGGTCAGCCTCAAAGGGCACAAAGCAGAACATGGAAGGATACAGATTAGGTTTGAGGAGACTGTGGTCAAATAGAGACTGCCTAGCCTAGCCATTTTAAATTATTGTGAATTTGTAAGCAGAGGAATGTTATACTGGAAATGTTCTTGTAGGAAGATTTGGCTTGGTGGATTTTGAGGGTCTTTTAAAAAAATATTTCTTCAGATAAAGTTTGAATTTATTACAAAAAAAAAGCAGAATGCAATCTCTTATCTGATTTATCCTTATAGCCCCTGTGGGCTATGTAATTTTTTTCTCTGTAGACTCCTTAAACCAGAATTAATTCATTTACTGTAGGGAGTTCTTGAGCCCCTGCAGCAAGAAAGGTAGGGTCTTAAGAGACAAAAGACAGTACAGAGTACCAACCTTGAAAAGGTTAAGTCTGATTGTAGAATTGTGATGAAGACTGGTACATAATAACATCAGGCAGAGTATGACAAATGTTATAATATGTGTAAGCAAGTGTTATGAGAGTTTAGAGCAGGAAGTGATTAAATCTGTGTTGGTGAGTGTAGAGTGATTAAAACATGAAAGGCTTTATGGAGGAAGTGACCTTTGAGATAGGTCTTTGAAGGCTAAGTATGCATTTTGAAAGGTAAAGATTTTATATGGTATGAAATTATGATAGGTAAGGAAAGTTAGTTAAAAGGAATAGCATGAATAGATGCACAAAAATGGGAGTGTTTGGTTTGTTAAAGATTAGGATGTGTTTAGGGCAGTTGGGGAAGATGAAATTGGAAGGCAAACTTGGTTCCCTCTGGATGGACTTAAACCCACAATGATGGATTATATTCAATTTCTTAGGAAATGCAGAGCCATTGACTTTTTTAAATAGATGGGCAATGATATAATTGGTTAGAACTGAGTTTTAAGAAGATTAACCTAGAAGAAGTAGGTAGAAAGCAATGGAATGGGAGACTCCTGGGGAGCCCCTTGCAGTTTCCCAGGGCAGGTTAGAGCTGAAGCAGGCTGGGACCAGTGGGAATGTTACAAGAGGCTGGTATGTAAAGGAATGGCTTGAATCAAAGACTACAGTTTTGACTTGATACGTGAGTGATGTATCAGAAGGAGCTGGTGTGAGGATGTAGGAGGACGGGTATGAGAGCATTAGGAGGTAAGGAAGTTGGAAGATGGTAAAATCAGTTTTGGACACGGTGAATTGGGGCTGGGAAGCATTGACATAGTGATGTCCAGCAGGCATTTGGAAACGAAAACTGGTGTTCTGCAGAGGTGCTGGCCAGAGGTGTGGATTTGGGAGGTATCTGTGTAGTGATATGGGTTAAGCTTTAGCAGTGAAGAGAAATGGTTGATGTAAAAAGATTACAAAGTAAAAAACATTGATAAGAAAAAGAGGTGGTCCCAGAACCTTTGGGCATTAAGTAGACAAGAGGTCTGCAAGTTACTGGGTTTTTTGTTTGTTTGCTTTTGTCAACTTTAATGAGGCATAATTAACATACAAAAAAGGTTACCATTTTAAGTAAACAATTTGACAAATTTTGACAGATATCTAGAGTCAGAATTTATGTAATTTATCCTTATAGACCCCATAGACTATATGTAGCTACCACTAGGAGGTAAGTGCTCCTGTACTTCTTTGCAGTTAGTCTGCTCCCCTTGTTCCTCGCCATTGGCAGCCACCGATCTATCATCATTTTGCTTCTTCTAGAATTTCATATATATGCAAGCACAGTTACATGGTCTTTTGTGTTTGGCTTCTTTCATTTAGCATAATGTTTTTGAGATTCATCCGTATTGTTGCTTACACCAGCAGTTCATTCCTTTTATTACTGAATACTGTGCCACTGTGTCGGTATACTAAAATTTGTCTTTCCATCAGTTGGTGGACATCTGAGTTTCCGTTTTTGGTTATTGTGAATAAAGCTGCTATGAACAGTCATATGCAAGTTTTTATGGGGTCATGTGTTTTCATTTTGCTGGGCAAATACCTAAGGAGTGGAATTGCTTCATATATGGTGGTAAGTACAGTAAATGTTGAGTTTTATAGTAAACTGCTAAACTCTTTTCCATTTTGTGTTCCCAGAAGCAGTTTATGAGAGTTTTAGTTGCTCCACATCCTCCTCAATACTTGGTATTGTCTGTTTCTTTAAATTTGGCCATTTTAGTAGTTTTTAATAGTACCTCATTGTAGTATTTTAATATGAATTTCTCTAATCACTAATGTTGAGCATTTTTTATATGCTTATTCCGTCATTTACATGTCTGGGGAAATGTCTGTTCAGATATTTTGTCCATTTAAAAATTGTTCTTTTCATTTATTGAGTTGTAAGGGTTCTTTTCATATGTTTTTTATATAAGTTTTTTGTTGGATAAATGTTTTGCAAATAGTTTCTTTACATTTGGGGCTTGCTTTTTCATTTTTCTTAACGTGCTTTTTGAAAAACAAAAGTTTTAAATTTTGGTGAAGTCTCTAATGTATCAATTTTTTGAGTCCTATTTAAGAAATCTTTGCCTAATCCAGGGTTGCTAAGATTTTTTCCCTGTGTTTTCTTCTAGAGATTTTTATAGTTTAACTCTTACATTTAGGTCTGTGAACCAATTTGAGTTGATTTTTGTATAAGGTATGAAATCAGGGTCCAGGTTCCTTTTTTCTATATGCATATCCAGCTGTTTCCAATACCCTTTGTTGAAGATTATCCTTTGCCCCCATTAACCTACCTTGGCACCTTAGTTAAAAACCAGTTGACCATATACTATGTATGGATCTATTTCTCAACTTTCAGTTGATTTCTCTTGATGCCAATGCACATGTCTTGATTATTGTAGCTTTATAATAATCCTTAAAGTCAGATAGTAGAATTTCTCCAACTTTGTTCTCTGTCAAAATTGTTTTGCTATTCTCAGTCCTTTGCTTTCCTGTACTGTAAGTTTCTGGTGAGAACTGTGAAAAGTATTTAATGATCTTGAGATGGTGGCTAAGAGGAATGGATTTTATCATATCTACAGGACTCTTAAGAATGAGATGAATTGTAATTAATTCATTGAAATCTTCTGACGTTTTTAATTTAAAAAAGTTTAGAGTGATATAGAACATGTGAAACCACTAAGATAGTGATAGGAAGCCACATGATTTAGTGGTTAAGAGCTCGGTTGTCAAACTGCTCTGGTTTGAATCCTTAATCAATTATTGGCAATGTGATCTTGAGTTAAACTATTTAGCATCTCTGTGTCTCTGTTTCCTTTCCTGGCAAAGGGGAATAATGAGAGTACCTAGTTCATAGAGTTGTTCTGAGATTTAATAAGGTAGTACCTGTAAAGCATTAGGGTAGTGTCTCACATAGAAAGTACTCAAAGAATGTTAACTGCTGTTATTGCTCTGTTTACCTAGAGAATTTTTTAAATTTTATTTTTATTTATTTATTTTTATTAGTTTTAGATGTACAAAACAACATACTGATTAGACATTTACATACCTCACAAAGTGATAACCCCAGCAAGTCTGCTACCCATGTGACTGTACATAACTATTGCAATATCATAGATTCTACTCCCTGTGCTGTACTTTACATCCTATGACTATATGTGTATATATGTATGTATTTTTAAATTATAGTTGACTAGAGAATGTTAGAAAGCTTCAGAATTGATAAATTCACTTGTAAGAACTATTAAGACTACCCTGTGATCAAATCTTTCAGCTTCCCTCATCTATTTCAGTTTTAGAAAGATAGTGGTAGAATCCTGTTTGTTTTAGTTTCCAATCCTTTGCTAACTTTTCCAACCCCACTTTTCATTGGTGAATTTGGTAATTTACTTATGCAATTAAATTTGAATTTGTGCATTGGCCCATGAGTGTAAAAAAGAACAATTGGCCTTTAGTGGTATTAACCATTAGTGTAAATTCAAAACAAAACAAAACAAAACAACACAACAGCAGGTTTTTTTTGTTTTTTGTTTTTTGCCAGTATTTAGCTGTTTCATCAGGATTGTGAATTGATGGTTCTTGAATACAAGCGAAACCCATTGGTTTGATTTGATTTTGTCTCTAGTGCTTTACCTGCTGAATAAGCGTGTCTGCTTCCTGGATTTTTTTTTTTTTTGACTTGTTTTCATTATTGATGTAGCAAAACAATTTGCCAGCAAACTCAGCAAGTCTTTTCCTTTTCCAAGTGTACTCACTTTCTAAATAGGCGTAAGAACAAAAAAACTTTTGAATTTTTATCAGCTGTTTAATTTTGTGCAGCTAAACATTGATAATTTGTATGGTTTAATGTAAAAATCAGCCTATTTAAGCCTTCTAGAAAGGAAGTCCTTGAGGCTGGGGTGGGGAGAGCAGAATTTTGCAAATGGGTTGTCCCGCCTGCCCTTGAGAAGTATCCTTATTGATGTCTTTATTTTATGAATCTCTAAATTCATAAAATTAGAAGTTTATAAAATTATTTGTGAGTGTGACTATGACAGAGGGGTGGTAGTGAATGACAAGTTTAATTCTAAACATGTTGGAATTGACATTCCTTTGGGACGGGTAGGGGATTATCCTGTTAGCAGTGGATATTCAGGTCTAGAGTCCAGGAGAAGGAAATTTGGACTGGACTCATTAGAACATACTTATTCAACCTGTGGCCTATGGGCTGCATGCAGCCCAGGATGGCTTTGAATGTGGCCTAACACAAATTTGTAAACTTTCTTAAAATATGATAAAAATTATGCACTGACCTTTTCTTAGCTCATCAGCTATCATTAGTATTAGTGTATTTTATGTATGGCCCAAGACAATAATTTTTCCAATGTGGCCCAGGGAAGACAAAATGTTGGACACCCCTGCATTAGAATATGGGAGGTAGATGAAAGCCTTGGGAGTAGCTGGGATTACTCGAAAAATGTATGTACAGTGAGAGGAAGAGATAGAAATTGACTGAAGACAGAATCCATGTGATCTGTTGACTGTGGTACCACCATACTTGGAATCAGTTCTTTTAAAGTACTTTCATTTTATCAGTTCAGAGTAAGATAAGATCTAAGTTTAAATTGATTCTGTGTAAATAGTGAATTACATGGACCCAGTTTGCTCACCTCAATTCAGCAAATATTTATTGAGGTCCCTCTGTGTGCTTTACCTTTGCCAAGCACTGGGGATATAAGCAAAATTGAAACTGTCTTTGCCCTCATGGACTTTATAGACTAATTTGAGAGGACACTAAACAAATAATCACACAAATAGGACATAATTGCAAACTGTGGAAAATGCTGTGAAGAAGGTAAAGTGCCGAGTGAGCATTTTAAAAGAGGTACTGGGTCTCATATGCTGCTGTCAGAGATAGTTTGTCTGAGGAAAGGACATTTAAATGCAGCTAGTAATTACTGAATATCTAATAAGCCCCTGGTACCCGGCTGTTTAAACTGAGATCTTGTGACTAGACATTATTAGAGTGAAAGAAGGTGGTATGGAGAAGATAGGCTCTTAAGAGGGAATTACATATTCAAAGGTCCTGAAATACAAAGGAGCATGGTGCCTTCCAGGAATTGATCATGAGAGATGTTAACTATTGAAGGGAAAAGCAAAGGGGAGAGATCAGTTCTTGGCCTTCTTGGCTGTAGGAGAACTTTTGTTCTTTAGAGTAAGTAAAACTGTTTGAAAGGTTCTGAAAAAAATTTAACTTTTTCCCCCTTTAAAAATACTTTATTAACTTTTATTATTGAAAAATATTAAACATATGTAAGTGGAGATAATATTTCCCAATATTCAGTTTGAAGTTTTAACAGTTATCAACTCATGGCCACTTTTATTTCACTTATACCCTCTGCACTGTTTTCACTCACAACACTTCTGACACCAAATGTGTGGGTTTTTTCCTCATACTAACCAATTTTTCAACTCTCCAGATACAAACTGGGTATCCTCCAGTTTAACTCAATTACTGGGAATTAGCACAGACCTTACAGGTTACGGGCTCAGTCCCACAGAACTGCTTCCATGTCAGATGCCAGTAGCAAATCCCTGGTTGCTGCTTGTGCTTCTGACCAACTGGCTGTAAGTTGTGAACCTCATCTTGTTTGATAATTTGCTAGAATGACTAACGAACTCAGGGAAATACTACTTCCATTTACCAATACATTATAAAGCATTATAACTCAGAAATAGCCACATGGGAAAGATGAAGAGGGCAAGGTATTTGCAGGGTTGGGGTGGGGTGGTGGGAGGATGATGTGAAGAGCTTCTGTGCCTTCTTTGGGCATGCTGGAAGCTCTCCAAACCCTGTTGTTTAGGGTTTTTTTTTATTACTTTAGCATTGATTAAATCATTAACCATAGTTGATTTAGCTCAGTCTCCATCTCCTTTTCCCTCCTTGAAGATGGGGGTTTCTGGGGTTGAAAGTTCCAACTCTGTAATCATGGCTTGGTCTGTATAGCCCCCATGCTGAAGCTATCTAGAGCCCCCTCGCCAGTCATATTGTTAGTATACAAAAGGTACTCTTAACCACTCCAGTAATTCCAAGGGTTTAAGATGCTGTGTGCCTGAACCAGACAAAGACCATATAGCTATTTCCCGTCATACCACATGCTCCCATCCACTTTCCTTGCCTCTTATATTATTTTGAAATAAATCTCAGATATCATATTTCAAAAGATTTTAAAGCAGGGGAGGGACATAAGCAGGTTTGTTTATTTAAAACACTACTCTGGCTAGGGAGGCAAAGGAGGATACAGGTAGTTATTTAGGAGATTATTTTGGTGGTTCAGATAAGAGACTGTTGTAACATGGGCAAGGATTTTGGCAGTGAAAATGGAGATACTATGTGGATAGATTTGAGAGCTGTTTAGGGGGTGATACACATGTGCAAAAAGTATGCATGCTGGGGTATGTGAAAATTTCAAAATGCAAAATGGTAAATTTTGCCTGTAACAGAAGAAACAGACCAATCATGAAGTAGTATGGATTACATAGCTGGTCTTATGGGAAAAGGTAGGGCATTCTTAATGTTTTTCTTTGATGAGTTTTATTCAACCCAACCAACTATTGACTACAATATTGCATTTCATTACTAGTTCTCTTTGACAGTTCAGGTTTCCTTAGCTGGGGATGGTCATACCTGGCATCTCCTGCTTCTTTGTATTACTTGCACAGCTTGCTTCTTTACTTTTAATGCCTTCTTCTAGACCAAGGGTAAGCAGTTTCTTTATTCTCTTAGTTATTTAACTGTGAAGCAGACTTTTCACTTTCTGGGCCATAGATCTGTGCCTTGGTTTCATAGTATCTTCTTTTTTTCCTTCTCCCTATGCAATATACCTTTTTTTTTTCTTTTTCAAAAAACTTTATTTTGGCAAAATACTATAACATCAAATTTACCATCTTAACCATTTTTAAGTATACAATTCAGTGGTATTAGATACTTACTATATAGTCCATCTCCATAACTCTTTTTAATTTGTAAAACTGACTGTTCCCATTACACCACTAACTCCACGTCTCTCCCTCCCATAAGCCCCTGGCAACCACTGTTCTACTTTCTGTCTCTATGATTTTGACTACAGTAGTCCCCCCTCATCTGTGGGGGGTACTTGTATGTTCCAAGACCACCCCCAGTGGTTGCCTGAAACTGTGGGTAGTATTGAATGATATGCTATGTTTTTACCTATACATATGAGGGGGGACCCCCCAAAAAACAATTTATTTGTACAGTATTATGTATTTATTGTTACATATTTAAATTTCAGTCACCTTCAAAGTACTCTCCGTTTGATGCAATACACGCATCGAGACTCTTTCTCCACTGCCCAAAACAGTTTTTGAATTGTCGATTTTGATGTCTTTTAGTGCTTCCTCTGTTTTTTTTTTTTTTTTTTTTTTTTGTCTCACCTCTTCCATATGGGCAAAATATTTCCCTTTGAGGACTTTTTTTTTTATCCAGGGACACACACAAAAAAAGTTGCTTGGGGAGAGATTGGGTGAATAGGGATTGTAGGGCACAGGGCTCATGCCAGTTTTTGGTCAAAAAGTTACTGTAGTGTATAGGCAGGTTTGTTGTCATGGAAGAACCAGTCATCTGTTTGCTACAACTTGAGATGTTTCTTCCTCAAATGGTGGCGCAGCCCTCTCAAAACTTTCAGATACAAACTTGGGTTGACTGACTCAGAGGAACAAATTCCGAGTGCTCAATCCTCTCACATCAAAGAAAGAGATCATTGTTTCCCCTTTTTCTTGGGGTCCCCCTATATACCTATGGAATAGTTGAATTTATAAATTAGGCACAATAAGAGATGAGCAACAATAACTAATAATAAAAATAAAATAATTATGACAACATACTGTAATAAAAGTTATGTGAATGGAGTCTCTCAGAATACCTTATTGTACTGTATTCAACTCTTCTTCATCTTGTGATGAGATGGTACAATGCCCAAGTGATTAGATGAAGTGATGTGAATGTTGTAAGTATTGTGATTTAGTGTTAGGCTACTATTGATCTTCTGACTATTAAGCTATTTAGTGCATAATGTACAATCAGCATATATAGCATGGTTACCTTGAACAAGGGGATGATTCACATCCAGGGTGAGACACTATGAGATGTCATCATGCTTCACAACAGCACACAATTTAAGACTTACAATTTAAGACTTTTTTAGTTTGGGAATTTTTTATTTAATATTTTCAGCCTACACTTGACTGCCGGTAACTGAAACCTTAGTTGTGGAAATCAAAACTGTGGATAAGGAAGGGGGAATTACTGTACACTAAGAACCTCATGTGTGTGGTATCATTCAGTATTTATCTTTTTGTGACTGACTTATTTCACTTGACATAATGTTCTCAAGATTCACCCATGTCATAGTGTAGAAGAATTTCCTTTGTTTTGAAGGCTGAATAATAATCTATTGTATGTTTATTTCATGTTTTATTTATTTATTTATCTATTTATCTGTTAATGGACAGTTGTGTTGGTTCTTTCTACATTTTAGCTGTTGTGAATAATGCTGCTATGAATGTGTACACAAATAGACCATGCTTTTAATTGTTTTGGGTATATACCCAGAAATGGAATTGCTGAATTATATGATAATTCTCGTTTTAATTTTTTGAGGAACTGCTATACTGTTTTCCACAGCCATTGTTCCATTTTCCATTCCTACCATCAGTGCACAAGGGTTCCAGTTTCTCCAACACTTGCTTTTTTCTTTTTGATAGTAGCCATCCTAATGCAATCTTATTGCAGTTTTGATTTGCCTTTCATTGATGATTTATGATATTGACTACCTTTTCATGTGCTTACTGGCCATTTGTATAACTTCTTTAGAGAAATGCTAATTTTTTTACCTTTTAAAGTTGCCTAGAGAGCTTGAGGATTTTATTTTTATTTTTGAAATCTAGTAGTTTTACTAGGCCAGGACCTTGGAACTGATTGTTCTGGGTTAATTTTCCTAGGTAACTTGTGAGCCTTTATTTTATTGATTGAGGTTTTTTTCTATTTCTGGCAAGTTGTCTTGGCTTGTATCTTTAAAATTAGCTCTGTTTTGTTTTGTTTTACTTCTCCAGGTAATCCAATAGTACAGATACTTGTCCTTTGTCAAATGTCTTCAAAAAGAGTTAGAGTGCTTCGCCTAGAAATAAATAATTTTATTTATTACTGAGCTCCTTCGGGACCGTTTTTGCACACATCCTTCTCATGCCAAGATTTTCAGTTAAGATTTTCCTGTTTCTCTATCAGTGTTTACTTGGTCTGCTATACTTCTCATAGTCAGCTGATGATTTTGATGCACAATTTGACGAATTTTTGCAATGTTTTCATCAGTTCTGCTTGTTAGTGGCCACCTTGACCTCTTTCCCCTCAGAAAAACATTTAATCCATTTGTACCCTGCTGTTTTTTTCATGGTATTATCCTCATAAACTTGGACTAACATGCCTCTGATTCACTTCCACTTGCCAAGTTTAACAAGAAATTTAATGTTTGTCTGTTGCTAATTCAGCTGTGACATGAACGCCACTCAGCAAGGCACTGCCACATCTCGACATGAACACAGCTGTGAGATACAGATATACGAAGGTTATGAAACTTTACAGAGTTGTTAGTGCAGTGTTGCTAACATACGCACACGGTGGCACGTTTGCAAACTTAATTGTCAGACCTGGTAGGGATTTGATGTGTATCTAGGCATTGATGCTGGACTGGAAAGCTCAAAAATTCAAGTTCCCAGGCTAATTAAAACAAAAATAGAATCATTTCCTTATGCCTCAGCCTATTTGATTTTAGTAATTTAGCCACTTGACTATATAGTGACTTTATTTTATTTCTTCACTCTCTTCCTCACCTTTGCCTGTCTTTTTCCCCACTACTTTTTCTCTGGCTCTTTTTGTTTTTCTTGATGTCATTTTAATTCTCATAGTTTTTTTCCTGCTTATTTTTTTAAATTGCCTTACTGACTTTTTCAGTTTACTCTTCCTTGGACACTTTTCAATTCATTTTTCATTTATGAAAATTGTGTCTTTACATTTCTTTCCTGAATCAGCTCTTTTCTTCCTTTCCCTCCTTTCCATTCCTTCCCTCCCTCCCTTTCTTCTTCTCTCTTTTTCCCCCTCCCTCTGTTTCTCTCTCCCTTTCTTCCTTTCTGTCTGTCTTTTTGTGGTCCATTTCTGCTTTTAGTTTTTGAATTTCTGATTCAAGATTTTTTAATATACTCATGTGTTTGTTTTTTAAATTTGTGTTTTAATTTTTGTTTAGATTGGTAATTACCATTTTCTTCTGTTTTTTATCAGGATTGTTTCCTTCAGTTGATATATATGAAATTTGCTTTCCTAATTTTCTGCATTGGCTCTGTATGGACTTTTTTTATGTGTTAATTTTTATGGTATTGGGTGTTTTATAATATTTTTAATTTAATGACACCCTTTTCTGTCAATATTGCAAAGTCCATGTACTTCAGAGGGGATTTTTGTTTTATTTTGTTTGAGAGGATCTTTGTTAGTCTCTGGTTTTATGGTTTTCTTTTGCCTTGTAGAACCCTAAACATTTCCCCCTACCCTTTTTTTCTTTTACCTGTCACCACCTAGTTGCCAAAGGATGTTTCTCTATTCCTTTTTGTCTTTTTTCTGCCCTTTGCATTTCAAAGAATGCTCATTTATTCACCCCTGTCTTTTAAAATTATATTTGCTTCTTTAAATCATACCTGCTTCTTTAAATTAAAGTGCACTTTGGAATCTCTTCTTGTAGTCTGTGCTCTGTTCTGCCTGAACTCTTTTCCAGTATTTTCAGATTTAGTGTGGATTTAATTTTTCTGGAAGTCATTTCAAATCACCTTTCACTATCCTTCCTCTTCTTTTCTGCAGTTTTTCGTAGTCTGCTTTTGCTTGCTGCAAAGCTTCGTGACTGGATGGAGGTGAGAGTGGCGATTTTTCTCTTTTTATTCACAGTTAATTTTCACTTCTGTCATTCTATACCTTCAAATTATGCTGTGGGTATGATTTTATGTAGACTTTAATTTTTTCTTTTTTTTTTCTTACTGTTTGGGAAGAAATTTGGGGAGATAGTTATGTGGCTGTCATTGTCCTTTGCTGTCTTGGAAGTCTTGGATTACTTAACAGTTGGTGGTGGCACAACTAGCCATCCACTTAGACACAGTAAAATTGGACTCCAGTTGTATACCATGTAGAAATTATTAAGATTCTAGATGAATATAGAATTTGTTTAAAATCCATGTAGAATTTAACACTCGTGTAAAAAATTAAACTATCTCAAGAAAATCAAGGCAAATACCTCTTTAACCTAGAATTCATGTGTAATCTGAGTCTGAGGGTGTGGGGATGCTCTTTTAAGCAAGAATAGAAAGCAGAAACTATAAAAAAAGAGATGTGTTTATATGCAGAAGATAGAAGAAATATTTGAAATGTATAGGACAATGGTAAAATTTTACAAGTTGACAAGAATGATAATCTAGTAGAAAAGTACATGACTAGAAGGAAATAAGCATTTCCCAGAAGAGTATTCAAATAACCAATAAACATAAGATATTCAAATTTATTAGTAATCAGGGAAATTCAAGTTATAGCAACAAATTGTCCCTTTACAGCTATCAAACTAGCAGAATTCAAAAGAGCAAAATTGACCATGGCTTGTAGGGATGGAGGTAAATAAAGTATTTTTCTATCTTCTACACAATGTTTAATAAATACTTAATGAAATGGGAGGCGGCTTATGTTTCTTTTCCCCTCTCAAGTACATGCTTTCTAAGTATCTAATGAAGATAAATTAAGATAGTAATCAAGCTTGAGAAGGGAAGTGATTTCACATTTTATATTTAGAATTTAACAGGGCATATTGATAAATAGAAATCTTCTTTTAAGTAGTCTAGGATCTCTAATACTGGAGCTCTGTCTTGAAGATCTACCTACATCATGATAATAAAATGCTCTTTAACGTTTGAGGTTCTTTCTCTACCACCAACCATTATGACTGCTCTTCTGGGGACTTGCTTGAAAGGCAGGACTTAGTGCCCACCTCTCCTGCAATATTTTGTGAGGAAAATTTTCAAACATGCAGCAAAGTTGAAAGATTTAAAAATTAAACAGGCATATACTTAGCACTGAGATTCTACCATTAATATTTTACTGTGCTTTTTTTATTATCACATAACTGTTTATCTGTCTATCCATCTATCTGTCTGTCTGTTTGTCCATCCATCTGTCTATAATCTTTCCACACACATATAGCAATGCATTTTATTTTTTGATGCACTTCAAAATAAATTATAGGCATCAATACACTTACTCCTAAATAATATACTTCAATATGCGTATCAATGGGAGTTCAGTATTTATTGAAGTACAGTTTATATGCAGTGAAATGTAAAAATCTTAAGAGTATATTCAATGAGTTTTGACAAATGCATAGGCCTTGTATTTCAATATTGCCATGACCTCAGGAAGTTCTCCCATGCCCCTTACCAGTCTATTCATGGCCTTACCTTCTAGGGACAACCACTATTTTTATTTAAGCCTTTTTATGGAGACATGTTTTCTTTTGGGTAAATCCCTAGGAGAAGAATTTGGGGTCATTGAGTAGGTATATGTTTAAGTTTGTAAGAAATTACTGGACATCTTTCTAAAGTGGTTGTTCCTTTTTATACTCCTACGAAGATTTATAAGAGTTCTGGTTCAGCATCCTTGTTCACATATGGTATTGTCAGTTTTATTAATTTTAATCATACTTGTGAATGTGTAATACCCTTTGTGTTTTTTAATTTGCATTTTTTTCTGATGAATTATGACATTGAGCACTTTCCTTGTGCTTATTGGTCATTTATATATCTTGTGAAGTTTTGTTAACATCTTTTGCCAGTTTAAAAATTACATTGTCTTTTTATTAATGAGTTATAGTTCTTTATATATCTTGGAGGCTAGTCATTTGTGGGATATGTGTTTTGTGAATATTTTACCCAAGAGGACTTAGCTTTTAAGTACTTTTTTCCCAGCAAAAACTTATTGAGCACTTACTATATGGTGGAATACAGCAGTAAACAAAAAAATTACAAAAACATTCCTGCCCTTTTGGAGTTACTGTGGTTCCTCAAATCAGTCAAAGAGACCAGTAAGAGGTCTTCTTCTGTGATCCTAGAGATGATGGCTTGGACCAACATTTTAGCAGTGGGAGAGGGGCAGTGAGAACTGTTTGGACTCTTGATATTTTTTTAAAGTAGAGCTGACTAATTGAATTTGGAGTATAAGAGAGGGAAGAATCAATGATGACTCTGAAGGTTTTTGGCCAACAAAACTAGAAGGATAGAGTTGCCATTTATTGAAATGAGGAAATCTACAGGAAGAACACATTTGGGGGAGAGGATGGTGGTAGTGTTGGATTAGGAATTCAGTTTTGAGTATGTTAAGTTTGAGATGTCTGTTACATATGTATATGAAGAGGTCAGGCGGGCAATTGTATACATGAGTTTGGAGTTCAGGGAAAGGGTATGGGGTTGGAGACAGAAATTTGAGAGTCATCAGCCTGTAGAACCCACTGTTATATTGATAATGGGCCAGTACTTGAAGAGAAAAGGTACACAAATCACTAATTTTTAAGAGAAACTTTTTATTTTGGAATAATTTTAGATTTACACAAAAATTGCAAAGATAGTACAGAGTTCCCATGTACCCTTCGCCCATTTCTCCCTAATGTTAACATGTTATAAAACCATGTACTAACTGTTAGCTGAAGTCCATACTCTGTTTCACCAGTTTAAAGTCACTAATTATAATGTAAAATGGAAGTTTAGGAACATTTACTGAATCATCCATATAAGTTTTTTAACTTTCTTCTTTTCTCTTTACAGAACTAATGGCTGAAGAGTAAATCAACATGGCAGCTATGGTTCCACCAGTGAAACTGAAATGGCTTGAGCACCTCAACAGCTCTTGGATTACAGAAGACAGTGAATCTATTGCTACCAGGGAGGGCGTTGCTGTTCTGTATTCTAAACTGGTCGGCAATAAGGAAGTAATACCTTTGCCCCAACAAGTTTTGTGCCTCAAAGGACCACAGTTGCCAGACTTTGAACGTGAGTCTCTTTCAAGTGATGAGCAAGACCACTATTTGGATGCCCTTCTCAGCAGCCAGCTAGCACTTGCGAAGATGGTGTGTTCAGATTCCCCATTTGCTGGGGCACTTAGAAAACGACTGCTTGTACTCCAACGTGTCTTTTACGCACTTTCTAATAAATACCATGACAAAGGCAAAGTGAAACAGCAGCAGCATTCTCCAGAGAGCAGCTCCGGCTCAGCAGATGTCCATTCCGTTAGTGAACGGCCCCGGTCAAGCACAGATGCACTTATAGAAATGGGTGTTCGAACTGGTCTGAGTTTGTTATTTGCACTTCTAAGACAAAGTTGGATGATGCCTGTGTCAGGACCTGGTCTCAGTCTTTGCAACGATGTTATTCATACTGCAATTGAAGTTGTGAGCTCTTTGCCACCATTATCTTTAGCAAATGAAAGCAAGATTCCTCCTATGGGCTTGGACTGCTTATCACAAGTTACAACATTTCTTAAAGGAGTAACTATTCCCAATTCCGGGGCAGACACTTTAGGTCGTAGATTAGCTTCTGAGTTGTTGCTTGGTTTAGCAGCTCAGCGAGGTTCTTTGCGATATCTTCTTGAATGGATAGAAATGGCTTTGGGGGCTTCAGCAGTTGTAAATTCCATGGAGAAAAGCAAATTACTATCAAGCCAGGAAGGAATGATCGGCTTTGACTGCTTTATGATGATATTAATGCAGATGAGGCGTTCTTTGGTATGTATTTGGTATAAATTGCAACTTTAAAATCTTTAAGAATTTTGGGAAAAATCAACCCAGTTTTTAATGAATTTGTGGTGTAATAGTGAATGATTTTAGAGTTCTACTGGTGATTATCAGGTTAGTTAAATATTTTATATACTTTGAGTCAAAAAAATGTTTATACATGTTAATGTGAATTTGTAATTCACGGACAGGCTAGTTGGTACATGATTAAGACCACTGGATCAGGAGTCAGAATTTTAGTTTTATGGCCTCTTTTGTGAACTTGGGAAATTCATCTAATGTTTTTATGTTGTAATAAACTCGTATAAAATAGGGGCTTTGGCTAGTGAGTATGGATGGAGGTCTTTTGAAAAAAATCTCTAATTTTATCTATCTTGATTTGTATTAAGCATTTATTATGTGCCAAGTGTTTGTTATTCTAGTCCCTAGGGATATAGCAGGGAAAAAATACAGTTTCTGCCCCATGGAGCTAACAGCCTAGTAAGGGAATCAGACAATAAATATATTAATTTCAGGTAGTGAGAAGTCCTAAGAATTAAAATTAGGGACCGAAAAGGAGCCTATCATACAATTTTGTGATTTTTAAATTCTTCTATCACATAAGTAATAATAGTGTTTGAATGGGAATGGACAAAATACTCATTAACTTACATTTAAATAAAGAGTAAGGAAATAATGTCAGTGCATATCTTTGTATTCTAAAAAAATAAACAACAATGAAAGCACTGGCCTTTGATTCCCCTAGAGGTTTACCGAACACTGTGCCAGATAGTTTTAGGCACTGTGGTTAAAAAGATGAGTAAGCTTTGTCACATCCAGCCCTCATCGAGGTCAGAGTTTAAGGAAAGAGAGCTGCACAGACATTTCAAGTTAATGATAATGGGCTATCATAGAGGTCTGTATAGGGAGGAGGTGATGGACACAGCAGGAGGGCTAGAGGGCTGCTTTATGGAGGAAGTACCTCTGAGCTTAGTTGAAAAGTAGGAAGAATTTGCCTGATATTAGGAGATGTTTCAGTTGGGGAGCTGGACAGATTTTCAGATGAGAGGACCAGAATTAACAAAGTGACAGATGTGGGAGAGCAAGTCTTGGGTGTGTGGGGTAGAATGGGATGAGATGAAGCTGCCAAGCCAGGTAGGGCATTGTATCCCTTGCTGTATGGGGTTTTGAGAATCCTGTAGGCAGTGGGGAGTCACTGAAGCAATTTTAAGTAGAGTAGAACCATATAGCAAGAAAATAAATGTACTCCATTCAGTCTTATGTCCTCGTTTAAATATCTTTAAAGACGTATGTGAAAAAAATAAAAGGTATTATGTTGTTTTTGATGATAGGTATTTAAGAGGAAAATGATTAAATGAAGACCTGTGAAACCACAAATTTGTTATTTTAATTTCTGCTTTATCTTTCGACCATTGAACTTCCTATGATGTGTTAACAACTTATGAAGTTATACATCTCATGAGCTATATTTTTCAATATTTAGTTTCCTATAAAACGCCTAAGCCCTTTTTTTTTTAAATATTATGTAGTATGTTTACAAAACACATGAAGAATTCTATATATATAATGTGTTTTAGAGATGTCTCACTCTTATCTATTGACTTTTTGAGAAGAACAGAAATCATGAAAGTCACTGCAGATAGTGTTTGAAGGATATTTTATTGGTTTCTTATTTTTAAATTTAGCAAGAATTTATTAAAGACTCCCTGTATTTTATATTTTCTCTTCTTTATCAGTGTACATGATGTAAAATACTAAGAATTACTGCAACCAGTTTTGAGTTATTAACTATATTTTAGAAACTGTGTGCTATGTGTGTTTTATAACTTTAGTTAATCTTCCCAACAGTCCTAAATAATATAGGCATTATTTCTGTCTAAGCATAAGGGAAACTTGTCCTTCAGTCACACAGCCAGTACTGTCTGATTTAAACCCAGGTCTGTCTGTTATAAAACTTTATGCAGTTTTCACCATTTTCCTCCATATGTGGAAAGGCATAAAAAAGGGATTATGATGGCCCTGGTGCTGGCTTCTAAGAAGTTACAGCAGGCTGTTCTTCATCTGTTTTTGGTTTGGTGATCACTACAGGCGGCCTTTAAATAATGGAGCCACAAGTTACAATTGAGTTTTTCACCTAAGTGCTACGTAGCTAATTATGAAATTTGCAGAGGCTTTGACCCAAGTATTTGCTGATACTTGATTTGCAACACCTTGTATGTCCAAGGACTGGTTAATTTAGAACACTCAGCTTGTGGTATGACTTCAGACCTACAAGTGACTCTCTAAAGCTTTACTACTTAAAGTGTGAGCCTTAGATAACAGCATTGGCATCACCTAGAAGCTTAAGAAATGCAGAGTCTCAGGTCTTCATCTTTATTTACTGAACTGGAATCTGTATTTTATGAGCTCCAGATAGTTCATGTCTATTTTAAAATATGAGAAGCGCCACCTTAAACAAAAAGAAAAATTGTTGGCAGCAGCAGGTTAGTACTGATGACCCAGCTACAAATTAAAGAGCCAGCATGTTCATTTCTTTCATGACTTAGGAATCATGTTAATTAAAATAGTTTGAATTCATGAAGTCATATTCTTAGAGTTGGGTGGATCTTCTAGGGCATCTAGGCCAACCAGCAATAGAAGATACGCTTTTCTGTGGTATATCTGCCATGTGATCATGTAGAATATAAATATTTTTATAATACAATATCTCTTGAAATAAAGCCACAGATGAAAATTACACATAGGATTGATAAATCAGAGAAAGAACTTGACATTTGTAATCTAAAGACTTAAGTATATGGGAATTTGAGAGAATGAAGATCAAGTTTACTTTCTGGTTTATCATTTTTCAGTGAGAGAGTCATTTCTGGTTATAGCTATTGGCCCCTATTTTGGGGACTAGGCATTTAGTCCCAGAGAGGTGCTGTGATTCCTCACCTGTGCTAGGAAAAAAAGATACTTTGTTGCTAGTGTAGTCAGGTAGCTACATGAACTGTTGAGACCTGGTTGTGCTGAAACTAAGAAGGGAGGGCCAGACTTTCTGCTCTGGTCAGGGTCATTCACTCAAGTTGGTTATGTTCTACTTACCTGTATCCTTGGGGGCAGATGGGCAAGGCAGCCCCAGGTGAATAGAGTATTTCCTGGAACCTGATTTACTGGATATTGACCACCCAAAGAGTGTGTAATTGGCAAAATTCTGCCTTCTTGACTGTTTCTGGGTCAAGCCCTGTGACCCTTAGAATAAATCACTAATCAGGTAATTAGTGAGGGATTGGCACTTACTTTACTGTTTCATTCTGTAACTAGATCTTTTTTAATAGAGCATTTATATGTATGAGGGTGGGCTGATAAATTTTGTCTTCATTGTAATATTTTTTGTTACATTAGACATATTTGGATATAAATGGTTCTGTGTAGTTACATGATATCTCCTTCCATCATTCTTGACCTTACACACACAGAGGCTTTCATTTTTCACCCAGTGCACATTGAAATGAAAGAGTGTTCAGATGTTTGGTTCTGTTTGGTGCTATTTGAATTCTTTCTTTTTTTCAAGTTTTTTTTTTTTCTGTTGTTAAATTTATTGGGATGACATTGTTTAGTAAAAATTACATAGGTTCCAGGTGTATAATTCTACAATACATTGTCTGTGTGTTGTGTGTGTTCATCACCCAAAGTCAGCTCTTTTTCCAACACCAT